>RJWM01002000.1:0-138928 GCA_004363535.1 Dasyprocta punctata | reverse complement strand
TGAGGCACACACAAAAAGAAAAAAAAAAAAAAAAAAAAACATGGTTTTTAACAGATTCTACCAATGGATTGGGAGTTGGTAGAGCCACTGCTGCTTCCCCTAAGTCTAAGTCTGCTACATCCAACAATCACACATTTGCCTTAAACACAGTAACTTCCACACATGCCCCTTCCCCGCAAGGCCTACACCAGGATCAGGGTTTGTGGGCTGCTCCTGGCCCCACCATATTCTGATTCTGTGATGCTGGGAAGTTGCTGAACATCCCTGCCTTGATGTCCTTAAGAGAGATCTTGGCTGCATTGTGGAATCTTTGGCAAGGATCAAGCTCTGAAAAATCATCAAGTGCTAGATTCTTGCTGGTGTTCATATCAACATGATGGCAGCAGAAATAGGAAAGTACGCAAATGAAAGTTCAGGGATGTTATCATACAACTGGAAATTACAGATCAAATAAAATCAAGTAGAGGGGTAGGGAAAGAGTGTACGTCCCTCAGGTAGGATCCAAAGAGGAGTGAAGGAGGTTTCTAGAGAAAATAGGGCAACCCGTGAGAGAGACAGAGCTGCAAACATCTGTGACGGGTTCAGGAAAGCACCTGGATTCTTATGTACGCAGGAAGTGTATTAGAACCAACAGAAGATAGGTGATTGGCCCTTGGGTGGATGGACAGATAAGAGATAGATAGATAGATAGATAGATAGATAGATAGATAGATAGATAGATATAGATAGATAAACTTATTAGAAGAATAAGCCCATGTGACTGTGGGACTGAGAAGTCTCACAACAGGCCAAGTGGAAGCTGGTGACCCTAGGAAGCTGACGTATGGCTGTCTAGGACCACAGGCTTCAGAACAGGGAAACCAGTGGTGTAACTCTCAGTCCAAGGCCAGAGGCCGCTGGTGTGACACCTAGAACCTAAAGACCAAAGAACCTGGAGTTCTGGTGTCCACAGCAGTATAAGAACAACACATTCCAGACTGGGGGAGATTAATTCAGTGGCACAAGCACCTGCCTGGCAAGCGTGAGGTTGTGAGTTCGATCCCTGGTACCAAAAAAAAAAAAAAAAAAGTACAAGAACAACACATCCCTCCTCCAGGAGAGAGGCCAGTTCACCTGTTTAATGGCGTACTCGTCCACACTGAGGACACATCTTCCCAGTTCAGTACTCACATCCTCACATGCCAACCTCCACCTGAAACACCTTCAAGAGGTGCCCCAAACACCACTCTATCAGTTCTCTAATATCCCTTAGTCCAATCAAGTCAACACCTACATTTAACCATCACAGAAAGAAAGAGGAACTTCCAGTAGAGAGTCTGCCGGAATTAACAAATACGACCGGCACCATCAGCCCTCATTACCAATGCACTATTCCACAGTGTTGTAAAAGTGTGTGTCTCCACCTGGCCCAGTGAGGGGCTGTCAGTCACCTCTCAGCTCTTTGTCAGTGAGAGATCCCCGTTTTGACGTCCCCTCACTGTCTCCTCGGGCCACAGGAAATGCACCTGACATCTGATGCCATGGGTTCTGGAAGTCTCTTATGGACTATATTGGAACTGACTCATATTATCTGGAAATTGACATAAATTACCTGTTATTAAATCTCCCTGAATTAGCAAGTCCAACTTTACTATCCAAACACCATTTTGGCCTTGAGATGGCTGTAATCAGATTTGCAAGCTGGCTCCATAAAGGTACAGAAATGCCGAGTAACAACCTGACAAGGAGCCTTGTGCTTGTGCTTATATGAATGGGAAGAAATACAAAATGGGACAAAGATGGAGACAGACATAACCAGTACTTATTCACGTCTGGCTTCTGCATGTGGAAAAAAAAGCAAGTAACTAGAGAATGCATTTGGGAACTGCAGGACTTGGTTGGCATCAAAGTCTGTCCTAGGAGGCGATGGTAAACCAGGCGCCCTCCCTCTCTGCCTCCATCCGTGGTTCTGTCCTAAAGGCGCCCATTCCCTTTAAAATATCAAGAATCACAAAGAGCTAATGGCAAGAACTGTTTGCCAGTGATGACATAGAGGTTCTGGTGGGGAAGCCTTTTTTCTGGTTGTTAGGGAACATCTTTCCACAGGTTCGAATACAACCCCTACAGCAGCACCATCATCTGCTGATGTGTGTTTCTAGGACCACACAGTCCGTTGCTTGAAATGATTTATATTCGTCCACAGTATGCATATGTATTACTTATTCATTCAGGTATTTCTTGCATGCATGCTAACAATAGGACTTAACAGAGTACAAAGATGAGGTCTCCCTAGGCTCTGATGTCCCAAGGAGCCTAAGTTCCAGGGGAAGCAAGAGGAATGATAGTTCAACCAGAAGTATAAATAATGAAGCAGCCAAACTCTGTAGTGAATTAGATTGTGCTGCTCCCTCCAAAAATTAGCCTTAACTGCTAGTTAGCCTCATTTGGAGCTCTTTAGATAACCAAATTAAATGAGGGCAGTAGGGTGGGCCTAATCGATGACTGGTGGCCTTACCCGGAGAGGGAGTCTGGTCACAGCGGTGAGCACGCAGACAGGGAAGACTGAATGAACACACAGGGCAAAGGCAGCCACCTGCAAGGCAAGCAGAGACCTCAAGAGACTCAAGAGACTCCTGGCAGCACCTTGATTCAAACTTCTGACCTCCAGAACTGTGAGATGGTGACATTTTTGCTGCTTACCACCCAGTTTGTAGTCATCTGTACAGCAGCTCTGGGGCCCTAAGACAGCCTCACCAGGTGGGGCTTGCCAGTGGCATAAGGAGAGGGGGGAAGGGATCAGGTGGCTTCATGGAAGAAGTCTCAGGGAAGAGGCCCAGAAGGACTGGTGGGATTTCTCATTGCCAGTGAGCCTGCATGGAGCATCAGCCCCAGATGAGGGCTTGGAGGGCACACAGGGAGAGGAAAGGCCAGGCCAAGTCACCAGAATAGTACCGCCAGGATGAGGACATGGCCAGGAGGGCCTTGTGAGGGCTGAGAAGAGGAGCGTGGAAGGAGAAGGAATTGGAAATGGCCAGGCCTCTTCAGATTCAAGAAAAACCCGGCAATGCCTGGGCCTGGGCTACATCAGGAAGGTGGATAGCATCCCCTCCTCTCTGTGATCAGTATTTTCCAGGGCTCCTGGTGTTTGTCCCCCGTTTATCTGATGCCCTGTGTTAGTGTTTCCATCCTGTGCTTTTATACTCAAATCATTATGAATCTGGATTTATTATAACCTTTTCTAGTGTGGTGTCCATAAAGATGTCTTCAGAAGCATAGTTCTGAAATCTCCAGCTAACAACACACAATAGTAATTTTTCCTAGCTCATGACCAGGAGGGAGCTCAGCTAAACCTTGCTTTAGTCTTAGAAGCTACTCAAGAAGACAAGAAGGTGAGCTGGGCGTGGTGGCGCACGCCTTTAATCCCAGCACTCGGAAGGCTAAGGCAGGAGGATCGTTGTGAGTTCAAGACCAGCCTGAGCTACAAAGTGAGTTCAAGGCCAGCCTGAACTGCATAGTGAGACCCTGTCTCAAAAAATAGGACTGGGGATTTAGCTCAGAGGCCTAAGCACCTGCCTGGCAGGCACAAGGTTGTGAGTTCAATCCCCGGTACCAAAAAAAAAAAAAGAAGAAGAAGAAGAAGAAGAAGAAGACAAGACATTATTCTGTTGAAAATAGTAAGCATTTCTGAATCTTACATTGGTATTTTAATGATAAATCTATTTTTTTTTTACTTTTAAATCAAATTTTTCAGTACTGGGAATAGAACCCAGTGCTCATGCCTGCCAGGCAAACACTTTACTACTGTGCTACATCCCTACCCCAATAAATTTAAATTTAAAAATGTTTATTCTTCTTTCAAAAAACCTTTTGAATGACCCTGTGAAAATGGGAATTATTAAGAAAATGCCAAGACATATAAAACTAAAGGGACCCAGCTCAGATGGCAGATCTATACATTACCCAGGTACATTGCTTATCTCTACTCTAGCTGAATTTGATCATGATTGAATAATACAGACAAATTCAAGCCCATTACCATCTCTTCCTACAGTTAGACAGAGAGTTAGAGAAGGAACCAGCCCTGAACCAGCTGCCTCCTCTGATTTCATCAAATCCTTGCAAGTAGGCCACCATGATACAGATGTGGTTTGCCCCCAAAAGGCTCATGTGCTTGTATTCTGGGTTCCCGATGTGACATTGCTGAGGTACTGTGACCTTTAAGAGGCATGGCCTAGTGGGAGGTAATTAGGTTGTGGAGTTCTACCCTCATGAATGGGTTGGTGCTGCCTTCTGAGACTGGGGCAATTCTGGCAGGAAGTGGATTCCTCCCCACCACGGAGCAGGTTGCTAGGGAAAGAGCGAGCCGGCCCCTCTGGCTGTCTTGCTTCCTCGCTTGTGCACAGGGCCAGTTTTGTTTCTACTCTTCGACCAGGTTGTGGCACAGTAAAGGGTTCCTGGCAACTGCCAGCACTGTGTCTTTGGACTTTCCAACCTTCAGAATTACAAGACTAATAAACTTATTTTCCTGATGTATCAGCTTCAAGTATTCTGTTATAGCAACATTGCAAGAACTATGGCATGACCTTGTGAGGTACTGACACACCATTTACAACTGGGGCTCTTGGGGGTTCAGTTCTGGTTCACGCTCATGCTCGGGAATGGGAGATGCTGAGTTCGAGTTGCCTCCACACGGAGAGCAGACAGTAATTCTCAATCACTGACTGACCAGCGTTAGTGAGTATCTCCTGTCCCTCTCTGGTTTCCCTTGTGTTGGAGGCAGCACATCTGGAGGAGCCACTGGCCCTCACAAACACAGTAACTGGGAGGACATATCTCCTGGGGAAAGGGCTCCGAGGTCGCCAGCTTCCAAGCCCTGCTCTGCCCCTTAGATGTATATATACCCCTGAGCAAGTTACCCAACCTCTCTGTGCCTCATTCACATCTATAGAGTGGAGTGATGGCACCAGTCCCCACACCACATGTGGCTGCAAAGTGAGATAAGGTATGCAAAGGCCCAGGCTGGCATACAGCAACTATTCAATAATAAAGGGTGGAGACAATCTTGGAAGTTTTTCCCACTGAAGCAAGGCTATGTGGTGGCCCACACCATTAAAGGAGGTACAGAATCCACAGATACTTTTGCAACCTCAGACCCCTGAGGCTTCCTGGGGTTCAGGCTGGGGCCAGCACTCTACCAGCAGGAATCACGCATGGAACCACTCTGCCAGTGACCTGGCATTCTGCTTCAGTGGATACTGAACACTGGCCTTCTTTCTGGGACTCAGCTTCCACTCCATCTTCAGAATGACTTTGTGTGTATAAGGCAGAGGACAAGGAGCCATTTGGGGGGTCTCCCTTCCCAGTGGGACACAATGTACCCACCTCAGTGGGCTCAGAGCTGTTGGGAAGGTCAACCCTCTCTAGAAGTGATGCAACCGAAAACAAAAAGACCTGTCTCCACCTCAGTTCAGAGGGAGGAGTAAGATACGAGACTGTCCTGCTGGCATTTGGGTCTTGAACGTTCCCCCAAAGGGCTGCGATGAGGTTTGGTGCTCAGCCTGTGGCACTACCGAGAGGTCATGGGACCTTTAGGAGTCGGGGGTCCAACGCAGGAAATAACTGGAGCATGCTTCTTTTCTTCCTGGCTCCCATGATGTGGACAGGCCCATGTGCTCAGCTGTGACGTCCTGTGTCACCAAAGCCATGGACTGAATCTCTGAAGCTGTGTACCAGAGTCAACCTTACCTCCTCGGAAGCTGATTCTCACAGGTGTTTTGTCACAGCAGCAGAAAGCTAATGAACACAGTGTCCCCAGCTACTGCCCCCTGGATAGGAGAGATAGCAGGATGGCCAAGGCCAACCTGTGGCAATCCAGGGTCTCCATCAGCCTCTTCCCTTCCTCCAGCCGCCCCGGACACACACACTACCTAAGGAAGGATTTGAGCTCCTGTTCTTCCAACACGTTTCCTACCACCACCCGGGACAGAGGGCTCCCGGTTCCCTCCTGGGGTCAAACTCCTTCGGCTTCCAGTGGTATAGGTGACATCCCATTCCCAGTGGTCTTAAATCTCTTCATCACCACTACTTTTAATCCAGAGGCGATAGGTTAGAGTGAGCTGTTCGCTAATATCGAAATGGCCTTCTAAGAGATTTATAGAAGCTCTAAAATAACCTATCGGCTGCATCCCTCCGGCAGGCCCAGCCGGACGCAGATCTTTGCGGCGCTTAAGAGAAGGGCCAGCAGGTGGCGCTGTAGCTCAGTCCGGCGTCGGCTACAGAGCTGCTTACGGAGCCCAGGTCTGCAAAAGAAGGTCTGGCTCTTAGACAACGCGGTGAGAAAAGACCTTCTTCCGAGACCCTAGGCACCTACCAAGGCACCTCTTGTCGATTTGTTCCCAGCACAGGAAACCTGAATTCCCCCGTGAGCTGACTTTGCTGCCTGTCCTTCAGTGTATCCACACCGAAGCTCTCAGGAATGTCCCCAGAAACAGACTCAAGGAAGCCAGCACTGACGGTGGCAGCTGTGATAAATAGCACAATTAAATGAAACTGCCCTGTGACTGGGGCCCTGTGACCACGGCTCTTCTCGCTCCCGAGACCCAACTCCTATACGCATTTATTTTTAGGGGGGAGGGGCTTTCTTAAACGTCTTCTCCTTGCCAGGTTTGCCATCTGTAAAATGAAGGCGATACCTTTGTTCCGCTCAATTAGTTAATGTCAGGCAAGCTCTCTGCAGATGAAAAGTGCTAAATTCTATTTATCAAATATTTAATTAGCCACACTTGGGAATGATTCATAATCATCTATTCAACTTGCTGAATAACCAAGCAGGGGAAAAGGAATGATCGGAAAACGTAATTTTAAATACAGGTTTTCCTAGATTTTGTACCTATCAAGACTCTAAGCAGATTTCCCAATCAGCATTCCAATTTCCCCCTCCATTCCCCATGGTCAGGAAGAAACAGGCGATCTTCCCACTCAGCCCACGGTCTCCGACGGCAGCTGCCCACCCCGTGTTCACACCTGGCCTGGGCAGGAGCCCGGCTGGAGACAGCAGCACGAAGTCTGACCACAGCCAAGACCTCACTCTCAGCCCGGTGATCCCATCAACTCGCCCAGCAAGGTCCGCTTCCGGTTCCGACTTCTCACTTCCTGTCCCCCACACAGACTTTCCCCTTCTGCTCTGGCAAGGACGGAAGAGAAGAAATTAGGTCTTAAGGGAGACATGAGCACTTTTACATGAAGAGCACCCATGAACTCAAAGTTTTAAGGTGATTCAGAGACATTTCCAATTGCTCTGAAGCATAGCAAGCATGGCCCCATATACCTTCAAATCAGGGATCTGACCCCACCGAGACCTCAGTATTACATCACGCACACAAGCCTCTAGAAGCGGGGTTGTTCTCATCCATCCATTCATTCTGCAAATATTTATTGAGCACTTGTCTTGGTATAAATGCTATGCTGGGTATGCGGGTTAGACAGATATGCATGATTGTCTTTGAGGCGCTGGCCAAGTATAATTTTTAAGAAGTTAAAAAAATATATCATACAGATAGATGGGGAGTTCATATGTCATTTTGGATTCTCTAGGAAGTAGGTGCTGAGGTAAGGGTAGATGTGCAAGACATTAATTGGTGAGAAGAAAGACAGAAAGAGCAGAAAGAGGCAGGGTCAGGCTTGAGGATGAATCAGGTCTGACTTTGGAGATGGGGAGGAGGAAGGATGGAGAAGAAATAGTCCCAGATGAAAGAGCATCTGTGGGAAAGTCTCAGCCATCCTAGGGAAGCCCTAGAGCAGAGGGTGCCCCTCAGAGAAGATGAGTAGAGATATCCAGGCCCCTGTACCCAGCTGGGCTCCATCATTGGCAGGACCCGACCTTGACAGAAAAGCGGTAATGGATCCACAATCATCATGCTGAGAAGCTGCTGGTTCACCACAGTCCCTACACAGGTTCTTATCTGAAGGCTCCTGAACAGCACCCTTGCACAGCCACCACAGGCCAATGAACTATTGAAATCATGAAACTGCTAGTGACAGAATCATCAGGATGATGATGCTAGTTCAGATAAGGCAAAGAGAAAAAGCACATATACACAGATACATACGTATCTATGTAGATGAAGAGATAATGGGAAAGGAAATGATGAAATAACTTTCAAAAATCATGTTTGAAACTAGTTAACATCCTTCAAGGTAACAAAAGCTCAATATTGGTAGTTATTCTTTTCTACCAGGCAGAAATCACTTGCAGTTCTTTTCTAGAGTTAATAGGTATGTAACATTTAGAGTTCTGGCCTAATCAATAGTAAATTGTAAACCAGACATGATGATATTCCCAGGAGTCGAATACTCATTGAAGAATGCTCTAGCAGGAGGCAGAGTCATCTCTATATTCTCATTTTGGATAATTAATAATTCTGGGGGCTGACATTCTACGGGGACAGGGACCTAGGTAAATAGCCAGTTAAAACACTGGGTGAGAGATGCTACAACAGGGGTCAGCCCTGGAGGGGCAGTTAACTCAGTCTAGGACATAGGGACACAAAGGCACCCACAGAAAATGCGTGTCACCTGATCTGCAAGAGTGACAGAGTTAACCAGGTGCGCATGACAGGGCACAGCAGTGGGCAAGAGCTGCATGGAGTTTTCTATGCCAGCACTCTAGACCTGCAAGCTGCTGGGAGATAAGAGGGGCCAATCTTGATGGCCTGGAGCGAGTGCTGAGCTTGGAAAAACCAGCAGGTTACATTAGGAAGTATCTTGCATGACATGCTCAGGAATTTGAATTTGTGTCCTGAATGTAGTGGGGAGACATGAAGTGTCTAAAATGAAAAAATAATATGATCATTGTGTATAAATTTGTTGTTAGCAGCCACTCTTGCTGAAGGGTGGAAGATGGATTGAATAGAACCAAAACTATAGACGGGCAAGTGGGTCATGAAGCTGTTGTAGTTTAGGTAGGAAGCTTTGGTGGCCCAAACTGGGGTGGCGATGACAGGGCAATGCTCAGGCAGCAGGGGCACATGGTGAGCTGGCGGCTCTGGGTCCCCAGCACTACAGTTTATCTCCTGCTCATCAATAGGCTCCTTAGTCAGCTGCATGAGGGATGTCAGGGCCAAGAAAGATGAAGTGGCTGTCCAACTCCTATGAGCCATGGGTCACACATGTCTGCAGTTATGAGATCAGATTGCAGACACCAGGACATGCAGAGTTTTATTCTTACTGCAAAGGGAAGCTATTTAGCAAAGGAGTGTGTGATGTCACTTATATTTGCAAATGATCCCTCTAGCTAGGGAGCCCATATGTCCAGATTTGCTCTGGACAGTCCTGGTTTATGTCTTTTGCCTAGAGTAATTTGTTTGTAGAGCTTCCTTTTATTTTCTTACGCGTCCTGGTTTGGACCACAAATCATAAAACTCCCCCTGGAGGAGAGGTGACGGGAACCATGGAGTTCAACTAAAGGTCATGATGGGGTCCTGGATGGGGTAGTGGCCAGAACAGGAAAGCAATGGTGTCCTTGGGATGGTTTATGGAGGGAGACCCAGCAGGATGGCAGCTGGATTAATGGCGCAGAGGAAGGAGAGAAATCCAGCACCATGAACTATGCTCAGTCCATAAATTCCATCTCTATATCCCTCTCGAACCTGCCATTCTTCTTCCATTCCCACACCCATCTCCTGGATTCAAGCTTCTTTATGTCTCACTTGAATTCAAGATCTTCCTTCCATCCCAATGGGCATCAGTCATTGTCCCCCTGGATGATGGTCACACCTCTGACCCTGCAGCCTACATCAAGGGCAGGCCCCTGAACTTGGCAAAACACCACCTTTAAGTCGACTTCCCTTGTCCCCATGTGGAATGTCCCTCAGGTGTCCTCAATACCCTTCCACCCTTGGGTCACTCTGGATTTATGCCTGTGGTCTCCTCCTGCCGTCCCTGCCAACTAAAATTGAAATGTCAACTGCTCAGTGATGTCGTTCTCTTCTCCAAATGCCCAAGGCTCTCCAGTCTCACCTCTCCCATATCTTCACTGTAGTCTGTCTTGTTTTTTGTTTTTGTTGTTTGTTTTTTTGGTACTGAAAGTTGAGCCCACAACCTCACGCTTGCCATGCAGGCTATAGTCTGTCTTGTAAAACAGCCAGACATGTGTGAGCTGCTAAATCTCCCACCAAGAGCTTGGCCCACCACCAATGGCTCAACTAGCCATGGAGCAGATTATGTCAGGCAGCAGGAAAGGCTGCCTATGGGTTTCATGGACCTGGCCCTGGTAACTTAGCCCCTCTGATTCTCTCCTGAGTGGGAAGCTCCCCATGAGTTCCTTGCTCCCAACTCACAGGGGACATCCTATAGGCCAGAGCGGCCCAGGTCTGCCCCAGAATGCCAACGACTGGTGTAGAGGAACTGACGTACAAACGTTAGACTCTTTCATTTTGAATTCTCAACACTTAACTGTATGTGTGTTTTGGTCAATTCACTTAATTTCTGAATCTTAGGTTTTTTATGCACAAAGCAAAAGCAACAAGACCAGTCAGGTATGCTGGGAAGATTAAAGAAGATAGACACATGGGATGCTTGGCATACAGCCTGCCACATAGGAAACTCTAAATCAGTCATTTTTTATTGAGTGACTAATAGAGCTGGAAGCCAGACAGAAAATCCCCAGTTGAAGACACTGATGACTTTGACTGTTGTATTGAGTATTTTAATATCTTTAATGACAGTGGTCAAACGAGCCTGTGGGAGGAGTAGGCAAGATCATGGTTCCATTCCTCTGGAGAGCAGGTGGATAGCATTTCCCAAGAACCTTTGCAATCGTCACATCTTGGCCCCACTAATTCCACGTGCAAGAAATCTGAAGTATGAAAGTTTACAAAAATCAGTGAAAAGTTTTTCCCCTAATATTAATCTTAACATTATTTACAACAAGCCGGGCGTGGTGGTGCACACCTTTAATCCCAGTACTCCGGAGGCTGAGGTAGGAGGAGCGTTGTGAGTTCGAGGCCAGCTTGGGCTACAACGTGAGCACAAGGCCGGCCTGAGGTACATAGTGCGACCCTGCCTCAAAAAACTAGGGCCGAGAGTTTGGCTCAGTGGCTGAAGCACCTGTCTGGCAGGCGTGAGGTAGTGAGTTCAATCCCCGGTGCCGCAAAAAAAAAAAAAAAGCATTATTTACAACAGCAGAAAACTGGAATGACCAGCTACAGAAATGCTTAAGAGAACTTTGGCATGATCGCCACTGAAATGTACATAGTTATATGTAAATGCTTATGTAGAAAGAGTGCTTCTTGACTAGGGAAAATGCTTGTGGTGTTCAGTGAGAAAAGCAAGCTACAAGCATTTTATGGAAATGATTGTAATTATGTAGAAAGTACATGCATAAGGAAAATTGATTTTGGTTTCTCTCTCCAGGTGGGTGATAAGGGACAGTTCTTATTTTCTTTTTTCATCTTCCTGCAGCCTTCTCTTGTATAAAATGGAAATGTAGTCCTCTTCTAATTGGCAAGAGAACTGCTATTTGAGACACTGGTAATTGGTGGGTGCTGCGGCAGAGCTGGCTCAGCATTAAGCCCTGGTTGTCTTCAGAGCGCTGCGACTGTGCCACATCACAGAGCCTGCTGGTCGGTCGCTCTGCACCTCGGCGGCTTCACTGGCGAGACAGAGATGCTAACCTGCAGGTGGTCAGATCAGGTGCCCCATGAAAGGCTTTGTCCTGCCAGTGCCTGAGTTTCCTTTGTGAGTCCTCTTGTGTCTGAGCGTGGAAATCATGCTAGGTCGGAGCCGGCTGGGAAGTGGGAGGGCGGAGGCTGTGTATGTTTCCGCCGCAGGGCACTGAGCAAGTGACCACAGAGGACCGATTCAGAAGCTGCAGCTGCACAGAGCGACCAGGCCTGCTGGAGCCAGCTCTCTCTGCGGGAGTTTCGGAAAGAGAAGGGCCCCCCCCTCGCACCCCACTCTGTCCTTTCTTCCTCCCCGCTGTCACCCTGCCAGTTCTCATTCGTTCAGCACAGGGCCATTTGACATTGGCAGAGAGCACACCTGCAGTTCTCTCTCTTGAAAATCTGTGAAGCGCTGAGGGCCCGAGAGCGGAATTCCACGTCCTTCCTGGGCTCCCTTCTCCCCTTGCTGGGCAGGCATCGGAGGAAGAGGGCTTCTTCTGTTCTCAGCTTCCACCTGGAATGGAAATGCGGAGCCCACTCGGAGCCTGGAGGGACAGACAGGCTGTCACAGCAGCCCCCGGGGCACAGGAGCAAACAGGTGCGGGTACCCAGAGGAGGCTTTCTACTGGAGTTAGCAGGGCAAGCACACGGCGAACTCTCAGTCCTGCAGTGCTAAGCTTGAGAAGTCTTCTTACCACGCTGCATGTCAACAAGGTTGCCCAGCGCCAGCCGTGGACAAGCCAGGAGTCCTGCTACAGAGGCGCCGCAGTCACCTGCCCTGCCCAGCATAACTCAGTGAGACGGGCTCTGCAGGTGTGAGCGGTCTGTGGCCTGGTCAGCACTGCACTGCACATTTTACTGCCTCTGTAGCTCTAGAGCAATCACCCAAGCACCGTAAATACCAACTTCCCTACTCATAAAATGAGACTTGCAGAGGTACCCACTGCGAGGGGCTCTGTGGGTTAAATGAGATAATATATGGAAAGCACCCACCCTGTGTCTGGCACACAGAGAAGCTCAGCAAATGGCAGCCGTTTTTGTTACAAAGCTTTTCCTTGGGCTCAACCCTCATGTGGGCGGTGAAGGAGACGCAAATGTTTCATCCCTACCTTCAGTGAGTCAGGACTATCCCCAGCAAACAGTTAAACAGCTAAGCAGCGGTGATTAAATGCAAAAGTGACCGGGAGGAGGCAGCAGTGCTATTTATAATAGCAATGCGCTGGAAGCAACGCAGACGCCCAGCGATCCTGTAATGACTAAGCAAACCCCGAGTCACTAAGGTGCCAGGCCGCTGCAGAGTGGCAGGAAAGGCGGGCACGCTGCTGATGTCCATACATGGAAATGTGCCTCCGAGATAGGAGTTTTCAGGAGGAGCTCACGCTAGGGCACGTGCCTGCTGTTTCCTAAGGTGCATAAACATAAGTCTTCCACGTAGGAAAAAGAGAAAGCTTAGAGGCATGCAAGTGGGTGAATGAACTTATGCTTATGTTTTTTTTTTGTTTTTTTTTTACAAATTGTTTAATGAAGCAGCTTTAGAAAAGACAATGGGGCCACTAGCACTAGAGAATCTTTTTTCTTTCTTTATTTTTGAGACAAGGTCTTGCTAAATTGCCCAGACTAGGCTTGAATGTGGGAATCCTCTTGCCTCAGCCTTCCTGAGAATTGGAATTACAAGCAAACACCACCAGGCCCAGCCCTCTAGGAGTCCTAAGAGGAGTTCTGAAGAGAGAAGGTGTGGAGCAGAAGGCTAAGGAAGGCTTCACAGGGATGAAGAGGTTCTAGCAAATGTGGAAGCATTTGTGGACTTAAATAAAGGAAACAGAATTATCTCAATGGGACCATATTTTTTTACCCCTTGCCCATCTGTCTCTTCCGCTAAAAAGAAAAAACTTGAGTTAAGCATCCTTCAGGAAAGTATGAGAAGTGAGTCGGGGAGAGAGGTGGGCCTAGGCTTCTCCTTGGGGACCAAGAGAATTCAGGGTAAAGCTGCTTGTGCCTTCCGTGTCAGGACTTAACCAGTCCACACCTGCTGGCCCTCTCCTCCTCTGCACTGCAAACAGGGCACTGGCTCTCTGGAACTATAATAGGTCCACTGGCTGTTGTTCAGGTCTGGTCAGTTCTGGCCAGCTCTGGGGCAGCTCTGGAGCCAGGCCTCTGCCCCTAGTGTGAGTCTGGAAGCCTCAAGAAGGGGCAAAGATTAGAGCCAGGCGAGGTGGCGCATGCCTTTAATCCCAGCACTCAGGAGGCTGAGGCATGAGGAACCTCATGAATTTGAGATCAGCCTGGGCTATAAAGTGAATTCAAGCCTAGTGTGAACTGCATAGTGAGACCCTGTCTCAAAAATTAGGACTGGGGATTTAGTTCAGTGGCCTAAGCGCCTGCCTTTTGGTACCTGAGTTCGATCCCCGGTACCAAAAAAAAAAAAAAAACAAAAACAAAAACAAAAACAAAGAAGGGACAAAAGTGCTGGGAGCACGGCTCAGCAGTGGAGCCCTCACCACACATGCACGAGGCCCCAAGTCATCACTGGCTCTTAAAAGGGGACACGGACACTGGCTCCTGACAGATGTGGGTTTGAATCCTGTGTCAGAGACTTCGAGCAAGTTTTCAAATGTCTCTGAGCCTCCAGTCACTCATTTCCAAAGTAGAGATCTGTGTGTCTCTGCAGAGTCTGAGGGTTAGCAGGCACGATGTGGCTGTTTGCGGATGTGCAGTCTTGGGGAGGAGCCATTAAACCAGAAGATCTGAGCTGCCCCCGTGCAGTGCCAAGACTGCGTGACAGTGATGAACACAGAGCTGGTGACCAGAGTCAGAGTCGGCGGTTAGTGATGGAAAACACCCCACCGCCTAAACTTTCAAATTGACCTTGTGCCCTGAGGAAGTGGGGGAGACATGAGAGGCCCCAGGCAAGGACTGAAGCCTATCCAGGGGCTCGTGCTCTGAGACTTTCCTGAGGATTCACAGGCCTTGCCTGGGGTTAGGAGAGCCTGGGCCTGGCCTACTTCTCCCATCAACTCCATAGGAAATCTTAATGAGTTAGATGCTACCAAGATTTTTCCCCTCCAATTTTCAAAATGTGTTTGGTTTTTGAGAGAGTGTCCTTGCTGTGTTGGTCATTGCCTCCTCAAAATCCTAGGCTCAAGTGGTCCTCCTGTCTCAGCCTCCAGAATAGCTACTATCCATGCATACCATCACACCCAACCTAAAATTTCACTTCCTAGTTCCTAATTCATTCATATGTTTGCTGCCTTAAAAGACTGTGAACTTATCACATGTCATGCTCTTATTTCAGGTTTCCGGAGAATGTAGTATTATTTCTAACCCTATTTTGGATACACTTGTAAAGAACAGTTTTAGTCCCTTCCTCATAGCTATCAGGATTCAGAGCCTCTTTCTCTGCTTATCCCACTGGACAGCCACATCCTACATCTGGCAAAACCATCAGGAAAAGAAAACCTGACAGAGCATAAATCTCTGTGGAGACCTGTGAGCCCAATACTGCAGTATTTTCTCGGATTGCCTCGATTCCCAGCTCTTGCCCCACCCAAGCAATTCCCTGCTTGGTTTCTCCTCCGCTTGTCTCAAAGACACTTTGGATTTAAACTGTCCACAGGTAAACGCATGGTCGCTCCTAGCCTTCACTGCCCCGTGACTGTTTCCAAGGCTCCCCTGTGAGCAACTACAGCATGCAGCCCTGAGGTCGCCTGAGCAAGAAAACTCGATGTCACCCTTCATTTCCTTTATCTTCACCACCATCTCCAGACACCAACCACGCTGCCTTCCAAAGAACCTTAGATCCACCCACTGCTACCGCCTTAGTCTGGACTCTCAGCAGGATGCTGTGGTGGCCTCCACTCTGGATCTGTCTAAATTCCCTTCTCATCTGAACCCCGCACATTTGTAACATTTCCAAAATGCACATCTGCTCCTAATGCCTCTGCTTGAAGCCCTCCAAGGGCTTCCTAGTCCCTTAAATACCAATTCTATAACAAGCCTACCAGGCCCCTACTGAAATGTCCCTTGTTCTCTGGGCACTACCACCTTGGCTTCGATTTGTCCCATACCCACTCAAATAGACCTTTGTACTTCAGTTCCTTTCATCTAAATCAGTGGTGGAGAACCTATGGCACGCATGCTGCAGCAGGTTGTTTATATCATTGAAAGCTCTAAAAGGTTCGCCACCACTGCTCTAGATTGTTTAGAGGCCACCACAACCACCCCTTCATCTAGCTAGCCCGAGCTTGGCTTTTGGACTTCTGCGCAAGTATCATTTCACTGGAAGCCTTCTCTGACTCCTTGGTCTAGGAAGCTCCTTTACAACAAATTCTCCTTTATAACCCATTCTTTTCTTTCCCCAGAACATGCATCTTGGCTTGCAATTATGTATGATTAATATGACAGCTTGATTTCTCTGCTCATTATTGCATCCCAGCATCCAACACAGAGCCTAGTTCATACTGTGTTCTTAAACATTTAATGATTTAATGAATGCATGCATGAATGAATGAATGAATAAATGAGTTAAAATAGTGGGGCTTCAGCTAATCTTTTGACCTTCTAAATTTCATGATATCACAAAATCGATCGAAGTCATACATTTCAAATGTCCACTGGGGTGAGTGATCAGAGAGGTGGAGTGTTGTAAATTAGGGATGACAAAAAGGTAAGCTGTCCTGCAAACCTGTGGGCACTCAGTCACTCCATGATGCCTCACAGAGAGGCCACTGATTGAGAAAGGAAGTAGGTCTAAAGGTTTTGGAAATAAACCCAATTCTACATAGATACTGAACCTCTCATTTCACCTGAGGGCTCTGGAAGAGTGGTAGGGGCATCTTTGGTTGTCATGGCATCAGGAAGAGGGCTACTGTTGTTAAGGAGTCCAAAAGTGCTTCAATATCAGGGGAGTCCCATACAGCAAAAATTGCTGCTGCAGGCACTAACTTTCCATTGCTGGGGCAAAATACCTGACACCTGTAACTTAAAGGAGAGAGGTTTGTTTTTGGTTCATACTTTCAAAGATTTCAGTCCACGGTTGACTGGCTCCAAGGAAGAAACATTGTGGAGGAAGGGCATGGTGGAGGAAAGCTGCCCAACCCATGGCTTCTCAGATATGCAGGGCCCAGAGATGTAGGGCCAGAGGCAGGATATATCCTCAAGGTCACACCTCCAGGCCCACATCCTCCTACCAAGCTCCATTTTCGAATAGTCCATTCAGCTATGAACTTATCACTGTGTTAGCCCATTGATAAGGTAAGTGCATTCACAATCCAGGCATCTTTCCAGGCATCTCTTACCCAGTGTGGTTGACTACTGAGATTACTAGGACTCTAATGCCAGTCCTGCCTCTGTTGAGAGTTTGGGTGGGGAAAGCATAATGCAGTTACACATAACCCCAACCACTACCAAGATTCTAAGGAACCAAGCAGTCAGCACTGTGAAAAGAGGAGATAGTTAGCTGTTTATTAAGGACCAGGGACCAATGCAGTGCTACTGGCAGCTCTCCCGTGTTGGCACCAGCAGCCCTGCTGCCAGGGCAGGGCCTCGTAGCCCAGTGGTGGGCGTGCATGTGTACATACACATAAACACACATGGATGGATGGCGCATGACTGATGTGTGCACACATGTGGTTGGATGTGGTTATCAAAGGAGCTGGTATTAATGGAGCCTCTTGAATGAAGATGATTTCTCACCCTCTCTACCAGAGCTTCTGTCCAGGCAGATGCAGCAGTGTAGACCTGGCTCTCAGAGAGTGCTATGATTTGAAATAGTGTCCCCCAAAGGGAGGTGCTTAAGCTTGGTACCCAGCTGGTAGTGCTATTCAAAGGTGGCGGAAACTTTAATTGCTGAGGTCTCATGGGAAGTCCTCTGGTCATGGGGCCACACCCTTGAATGAGAGAATAGGACCCCAACTCCTCTTCTTCTTTTCTTCTTTAGCCTCAGCCATGAAGATGCCATGATGTACTACATCACCACAGGCTCAAAGCAACAGAGCCAATTTGTCATGGACTAAAACCTTCAAAACCACATGTGAACAAAAACAAACCTTTCCCTTTTACAAATTTATTACCTCAGGCATTTTGTTACAATAAAGGAAAACTACATGATATGTAGAGGTATTACCAAGATAGGAGACCACCTATTCCTGCTCTGCAGGTTGGGCCCTTCTTACAGGTTTGTTTTGTTTTACTTTTTGTTTTTGTTTTCTGTGTTTTTTTTCAAACACAAAACTCCCTCTGCACAATGGGAACATAGTTTCTAGTGACTTCATCACTTTTTCTTGTATAGATTGATGACTTAACGACCACTACCAGAATTCAAAGTTATTCTGTGGACTAAGTTGATCATTTCTTCTTTGACTCATGATGAATTCCAAAGTAAAACATATCCAGCACACATTTTGCACCTTCAAGATGAGATAATAATACAGATATTCTTAGAAAATTCTCCATGTTCAACTGAGTGATTTTCCTATGTTTGCTTCTCTAAGATCACTGAACCATAAAGAGAAATGGTAAAGGGCTAGAGATGTAGTTCAGAGGCAGAACACTTGCCTTGCTGGTAGAAGGCCCTGGATTAGATTCCCAGTGTGAGAGAGACAGACAGAGAGAGACAGAGACAGAGATGAAGAAGAAGAAGAAGAAGAAGAAGAAGAAGAAGAAGAAGAAGAAGAGTAGGAGGAGGAGGAGGAGGAGGAGGAGGAGGAGGAGGAGGAAGAGGAGGAGAAGAAGATAGAGAGAGAGAACGAGAAAGAGAAAGAGAAAGAGAAGGAAAGGGGAGGAGGAAGAAGAAGTAAGAGGAGGAAGAAGGAGGAGAAGAGGAAGAAGGAGGAAGAGGAGGAGAAGAAGAGAAAGTGGGTGGAAGGGGGCTGGAGGGGGCCTGAGGCACCCACAAAAACACAGAGAATGGCACTTCTGACATGACCAAGGGGGCTGGAGGGGAGGGGAGAGTAAGGGAGGGAGAGAATTGCTGAGAAGTTGGCTTACCCATCACCTCTTCACTATAGAACCTTACAACACGATGTAGTGTGTCATATAAATTCTTAGCCTTTGTAAGAATTCTATTGACTTCACTGGCTATCATTCTTCATCACTTTGGTTCCTTTTCTCTGATAACAAGCATCATATTAGCATGTATCACTGCTTATCTCTCCATACAGACATAGTCATTGCTAATGGCTGGGTGATTCTTTGCCACCAAGCATAAATAATATATCTTTCATTATATAAAATTGAGGTAATTGATGCATTATGCATTTTGCTTCTACTGTGACTTTTTGTGTTGAGAATGACCCATACTCTACTCCATAACGTGGCTTTATGGCTGTGTTTCATTACATCTGTGATGTCCCAGTACTTAACAAATTCTCTTACGCCGAACCTTTGTTTCTGTACAATTTTTGATCATGCAAGTGGTGTAGGACCCAGGAAATCCCCACTAATTCCTTAGGATAAATTTCTGGATGTGACTAGCTGAGTCACAGGATATAGGTTTTGATATTTACTGCCAAATCGTCTTTCCCAAATGCGATGGTATGAATGTCCCCTCTGAAACTCATGTCAAAATATAATTGCTGCTTAACTTAATAGTAGGCGGTGGAGCCTTCAAGAAGCTGCCTCGACCATGAGGGCAGAGCTTCCCATGCTTATTGCGGGGGCGGATCACTGCTCACGGAGCGACTTCCGCTCCGGAGGCTGAGTGCAGCCTGGCCTCCACCTGCGTTTCCCACACGCTCCCTTAATGATGCAGCACTTAGCAGTGACACCAAGCCCTGGGACATCCCAGCCTCCAGAACCACGAGCCAGATTGCACTTTTATTGCTCATACATCACACAGCCTGTGATATTCAGCCAAGGCAACAGAAAACGGACCATGACACCCAGTTTTATTCACGGTGTGAGCCTTCACGAGAAGCATGAGCAAGTGTCCACTTCCCCAGACACTCAGCATGGGTGAGTGGTGGTTTTTTCTCTCTTGACTCCTTAATTTTAAGCAAAATGGCACATGTTCAACACACTTAAAGCCATCCTCACCATCCTTCCCCTCCTGATGCACCCACAGGTACATGGAGGATGAGACTTCCAACATGACTGGGGAAATATGGACATCTTTCAATGCAACCTGAACATTTAAGTAGGTTTTGTCTTCTCTGATGTATCGTGGGTGAAAATGTACAGGGTGGTCCTCCTCATGCATTTAAAATAGGCTGTCAGTCAGGGAATGTTCCCAATGCTTGTCACGCAATTTCTGGTAGCATAAACTCTCTAACATGGGGTCGTGATTTTTAACATTACTCCCGGTTTTTTCTTCCATGATCTCACAACTCCTTGTTCTCTTTTGGGGTCCTTCAGGCTTATAGCTTTCTGTGGCTTCTTGATTGGGAGAAGAAGGGGAGTTGCCCACCCAAGACCTTCAGGGGAGAGTGATATTGACTCTGCCACTCTTCAAGGAAGAGTCCATCTACCATGTGTCTGCCACCTCTATAACATGGGGAGTAGCCATGGGAGTGGATGCAGGAAAGTACCAGTGACTCAACCTCTCCTGAATGACTGGTTGAGATCAAGATACTCTCTTAAGGTTAAGGAGCTTTTTTTCAAATTCACCAAAATCCCCCAGTGTCTCCAACAGTTTCTCCTGTCTGAAAAGTTGCATTGGATTTGTGACACTCGACCATTCACATTTGGCTGTAGCAAGGTCCAGTTCTGGAATTTAATCATCATATTGAACAACTAATTTCAAAATTGGACTTTTGATCAGGGCCTCTTTAAAGGAATATTAATTGTTTGAAGTTTGCTGCCAGAAAATACCTGACAGCCTAGATTTTATGGCTCGTTCTAGATAATGGTGACACATTACTGAGAAATGCTTCTGCTTCCTAACTCCATAAATTGGATGTTGTTTATAATAATGTAGCTGAAGCAGTAACACTTTATCATAAGTGCTGCTATCCCCACGGAAAGTCATTATTCAGTGTATTCTTGATAAATTGGTCATCACTCATAGGCAGAAGAGAAATTGATGTGGCCTGTTTTATTTACAGGGGAATAGGCAATATGTTATCATCTTATTGGACTGATGTTTTTCCTACCAGGTTTTTGCTACCAGAAGGATTGTATTGCCTCCTGCACATCACTCAGGGAATTATGTCAATGTTTTTGATCTTAAAGCTTCAGCACCCAGGCCATAGGAATCTCACTTTCTAGTTCCAGAATGATTTTCAGAGGAGAAGCTGGGGAAGGGATTTCTTTTCAGATATGATTTAATCACTTACCTCCTAAATGGAAAAATGAAGAAATGGTGAACAGTCGTGAGCAACTTTGTTTCCCAAAACTATCAGTGTCATCAGATGAAAGCCAGATGGTTTCATCTGCCCCTCACGTATAAAAAGACAATGGTGGACTGTGATTCTGTGTCCCAAGCTGGAAATTAATGCTTGCCTCTGTTGATCTACTAGTCAGCTTTTCCATCACTGGGGCATAATATCCAATACCTACAGTTTAAAGGAGGAGAAGTTTAATTTGGTTCATGGTTTCAGATGACTCAGTTCATGGTCAGCTAGTTCCAACACAGGAGCATCATGGTAGAAGGGCATGGTAGAGTTTTGCTGCTTATTTCATGGTGACCAGGAAGTAGAGCAGGGGTACAATGTCAGAAAGGAAGAGGTCAGAGACCAGATATAGTCTCCAAGGACATAGCTCCAGAAGCCACCCAGAGGCACACAGAAGTTACTTTGCTAATCCCTTAGGCAGCTCCCAAGCCAATAAAGTGGACAACTAGCTTATCTAGTTCATCAGCACAGGAGATAAAGCCCAGTGGAGAATGTGATATTGCAGTAGGGGACAGAGTTGTGAGTGGACAACTATAGGCTCTCAATCTCTCACCTTGGGTGTGGGCATGGCTGCCTATCCACTCTGCTTATGCCATCAGGAAGAGTGTGTCCCTGGTCATGGCTGCTTTGACTCCATCTGCCAGCTGCAAGAGAGTGTGTGTGGCATACTGGTGAAGTGCGTGGAGGAAGTGTCCTCTGAGAATGGCGTCAAGCAGGTCACGGGCTGTTCATTGTCCTTTAAAGATCTCAGGCTCTCCTCTGGAACCAGAGACTCTCCATCTTGTAGTGCAATTCAGGCACTAAATTCTGACTCTGTGGCTCCAAGCCCACATAGTAATTCCCACGTTAGTTCATCTGCAGGTATCTACTGAGTCTTCACTGCATCCCCAACACTGTGCTGCAGGGAGTGGCACCCACACATGGAGCTGCATGTGTACAGCCTTTCAACTGCTTTCACAAGCATGGTCTTGAGGTGATATAATCAGCAATTCAAGTGAATACAAAGCATTCCGAGTCCCTCCACCAGCTGAGTGTGTGCCTGCGGCTGCTTCCTCCATAGCCAGCACCCTCTTCCTCTTCTAGAATGCAGAACTGTGCTTGTGCTGATGCAGGAGGGCTTCACTGACATACCCAAGCCTTCATTCCCCTTACCCTGCTATCCTCACACCAGCCCCTTTGCTGATGAAGAAACGCCGGCAGCGGGGTGCAGGCGGCAGTAGTGTCATATAAATAGCTGTGGCAGGTACTGCATTTGCAGTTTTCACCTGCTTTCACACGTCTTGTCTTGGCTAGGTTTTCTCACAGCCTCCTTCTTTGCAGGTGAGGAGATAAGCTCAGGAAGCAGGGCAGATGTATGGGTATTCTGCAGAGGAACAGAAACAATATAAAATACATGTATTTTCATCATACAAAAGATTTATCAGGCAGATTTATGGGGTCAGAAGAGGAAGAGCTCCACTGGGAATCTGTGGATCAGAGATGGAAGAATCCAAGATCACTGTCTGTGGAGCTCTGAAAACCAGAGGATCCAGTCACAGTCAAAGGTTGAAAATCCTGAAAGTGGCTGCAGTTGCTAGTTGAAGTCTGCACTGGGCACTGAAAAAATTAGAGACCAATATCCAAAGGCAGTGGTGAAGGCCATAGCTCCTCCTAAAAGGGGACATTTCCTTCTTTCCCTTTTTATTTCACGCATGCTGCATGGCTCTTGGTTGGTACCACCCACACCCAGAGTTCCCCTCCTCGGTTTGCTGGCCTTCATGTCAGTCATTCAAGACACCTCCAGAGTTTTACTAATCTGCTAGGTTGATGTACCACAATTCATGATCACAGCAGGGTCCTCACCGTTGATATTTGGGGCTGCAAATGCTTTGCTGGGGCTGTCTTGTGCACTGTTTCCAGCATCCCTTGTTTTGAGACCGGTAGCACGGTCCCAGTTGTGTCAACTCCCAAATTTCCAATTTGTCCTCTGGAGGGGAAACTTCTCCAGTTGAGAACCACTGTGGTGGGGTAATTTGTTCACAGGGTAATGAAGGACAGAGGCCAGGACCAAGTCAAAGCGCCCCACACCCACAGGTGGCTTGTCCCCACCCACTCCTGCACCTCTCCTCAAAGAATTTATCACAGAGCCATAGAGGCAAAGCTCCTGGTAAGTTCTGCCTGATAGCAGAAGTGCAGGGAGGGAGGCGTTTGTGATGAGCTTCAGGCTGGCCCAGGACAATTGAGTGAAGGGCAGGGGACGTGTCCTGGTGCTGCAGACTGAAGGGAAGACTGGATAAGAGACGAGTGTGTAGGGTGCTGCAGCAGAGAGAACCCTAGTCAAGACCCAGAGGGAACTCCTCGGGGTGAGTGGGACCAGGACAGAAGGGTCTACAGTGGGGAGGTGGGAGATGAAGAAGGGGGTGGTGAGGAGAGGACAGAGAAGTTGACTGACATGGTAATTCTTGGTCTGCAGGGGTGATGGAGGCATATCTAGCAAAAGTGTGCAGCCAGTCGTCTACAGGTCTCACCTCTTTTTTTTCTTTCTATTTTCTTTCTTTCTTTTTTTTTTTTGGAATGAGGATTAAACCCAGGGCCTTTGCACTGAGCTATAACCCCAGCCCTTTTTATATTTTTACACAAGATTTCACTAAGTTAGTAAACTACCTAGGCTGGACTTGAACCTGGGATCCTCCTCCCTCCGGCTCCCACAGTCCTGGGAGTACAAGCATGCGTTTCTGTGCCCTGCCCAGCCACCACAGGAAGTGCTGACAACTGGCCGGTATGTGGCACAGCAAGCAAGGTCACTAAAGAAAAGTGCTTCTGATCCACAGCCCAGTGAGGATTAGGGGTGCCTCGAGGGGCAGCTGGTGGGCCCAGCTGACCCCGCTCAGCTCAGAGGTCCTGTGTCTGGCTCCAGGACAATCCCCCAAAGGCCAGCTGATCCCCACAGAAGCCACTGTTCTCACCCACCAGTGTCCCCGGGCAGAGGGCTTTGAGGAGGCCTCTTCCTGGCTCCGAGCAGGAGGCTGTGCGGAGGAGAAGGCTGTGACCACCACGGAGCAGTCAGGATTTCCCGGGACAATAGCAAACCTTCACGGCTTCCACACTCCTACTCCTCAGGAAATCTGGTCCCAAAGGTGGCAACAACAACAAAACTCCTAAAAAATGCAGCGTTCAAGTCACAGGTCTAGTTTTAGCCTGCACGAGCTGACTTGTGCTTACGTGACTGTCCCACTGTCTACCTGTGAGAATTTCAACACTGCCTGTGTGTAGGATGTTGTTTGGCACTATCGGGCTGGCAAGCTTGGGAGGGCCCTTAGCGGGGGGTCAGACCTCGGCTGTAGGCGGCCCATGCATGAAGGGCTAGGCTGAATAACTTTGGAGGGAAATTGGTGACCGTCCCTGTGCGCTGTAAGGTCACAGCCCTTTTGGGTTTTCGGTATCTCAGTAGATCAGCTCTTTCTCTTGCATAGCTACATGCTGCTCACTGGGCTGTGCACACACTTTTTTTCTGAAACATTTAACCCTTGATATGTGTCAGCCTCTCCATGCTAAGTGGGGTCTCAGAAAGACCTAAGAGAAAAGACACGAAGAAAGAAAATGGCCCTAAAATGACAGAGCCCCAGGGCGTCATGGGAAGTGGATCTCTGTGTGGGGCAGAGCAGACATGGAGCCCTTCCTTGCTCATCAGGGACATCTGAACTGTGTTCAAGGACAGGGTCCCCACAGCCAGGCCCCTGGAGCACCAGTAGTCCAACTTAGGAAAGCAGCAGCTACTAAGTTAACTAGGACCACCTGGATGAATTCTCTGCCTTTATTTCCATCACCAGTTA
The DNA here is from genome assembly GCA_004363535.1 of Dasyprocta punctata. Taxonomy (NCBI): domain Eukaryota; kingdom Metazoa; phylum Chordata; class Mammalia; order Rodentia; family Dasyproctidae; genus Dasyprocta; species Dasyprocta punctata. The sequence continues at coordinate 114,151 of RJWM01002000.1, read as the reverse complement.
CTTTATTAGAGTGCCAAGAAAAAAATAAAACAGCCTGCTAAAGGGCTGAGTTTGCATTTCCTCCAGGCCTGGCCGCTATGGTGAAGGCCTTCCACAGTGTGCTGCAGACACAGCCACCAGCAGAGGGGGCCTCAGACTTGGCTGCCTGCTGGAGAGAGCTAGACGCAGCACAGGGCACAAAGTTGTCAGGAAACTATTTAGCTTGATCGCTACTTGCTGAAGATGAAGTCACAGCCAGTGGGAAATGCCCAGTAATTAATCTGTTAACAGAGATTACAAAACCAGAGGAAGAAGACTGCAGGCTGGGAACAGGCTGGGGACCAGGGAGCTCCGCTTGTCCTTATGGCCCACACCTCAGGCACCACCAGGGCCCTTGGAGTTTGCACTGGCCTGCAGGAGCTCTACATTGGTAAACCTGAAAGTGACTTCCTACGCTGAGGGGAATAGCTTGGGGCCCCCAGGAACAGCCAGCAGGGGGCAGTGACTTCCTGACTAATGGATGATTCACTCCATCCAGGAAGTCAGAAGCTGGAGTCGTTTGCCACTCCAAAGGGAACCGTGAGGACAAGGCCAAGGTCTCCTCCCAGTCACAGAGCCTTCCAATGGCTGCGACATGATAGCCTGAGGAGATTACACGTCTCTGTGGACCCAGCTGACATCATCTGTACCAGTGGGGAGTCGGTGGCTTTGATGGCCCTGGGATCTAGTGACGATGCACCGAGGTACAGTAGGACAAGAATATGCTGTGACAGATGACCAGTTAGGAGGGTGCCTGCCCACCAACTTATCAAATAGAAAAGCAACCCCTTATCACTCTAAACTCTCTTCCCTCGGAACCCTGCTGCTGCCCCTTGTGGCTCTAGACTGACTTGGTGCCTGCTAGGAAGGGCCCAGCTGTGCTGGAGAAACTGGTGATTCCTCGGGACAAGCCAAGGATTTGTGCTCCAGCTCCCCAGGACAGGCTGGGGGCCTGTGCCCTCTGTGGTAGGGATGGAGACCATGGGCACAGCTGCCCCAGGATACCCATAACAGGCCACCAGGGTAGTGTTGCTGTGGTCCTCAGGCCCACTGCTCACTTCCAAAGCCAGCCCACCCAGCTGGGCCCCAGCTGGCTGCACTCACATCCATCCAGGTCTGGCTTACGGGGCAGTCTTGGAGCCACCATGGGACACACCATAGCTCTGTGCCTGGTGTGCCCCACCTCCCGACCACTGCAGACTGGGCTTCATTTGCCAGTGTGATATTACATAAATAATAATCATTTCTTTACTAGTCATAAGACGATTCTCTTCCCATGAGGAACCAGAGTCGGACTGATGAGCATCAGGCAGAAGCCTGATCAGAAATCAGTATTCTCTGCTCTTCTTTCTATTACGGGCCTGAGCAAGTTCTGGTGCAGCATCAGCATCAAGTTAACTGCCTTTCCCTGCAGCCTGCTGAGCCTGGTGTTTACTGTGCAGACCTGGTGTTTAATTTGTTGGCATCGGTGCCCCTCTCTTGCCCCAAGTCCCCACGGGGAGAGGGAGCCCATCCCTGGGGCCTGAAGCAGAGGCTGCCACAGCTGTGTGGAACTCAGGCTTCCAGCTCATCGATGAGGCTGCCTGGCTCTCACTTCTGCCCTGCTTCTCCCCTGCCTCATCTGTGCGTCTGGGCCATTGTGAGGATGCTCGAGGGCGACGAAGGAGAGGCCTGGGCAGAAGTGTGGCTGCTCTCCTTGCCTCCTGTCCTCCTGTTAGCTTTTTTTTTTTAATAGAAAAAAGGTAAAACATTTCATAACAAAATAATAGAATAGCAATAGTCAATACATTGCATGTTGTTATCTTTATCCTTTCTGCTTTGACGACCCCCCAGGCACACTTGTGAAGGAGCTACACCAGGCAGGAAGGGCTCTTTCTCTGTCCCTCCATGGCCCACTGGTCCTGGAGAAGAATGGTTACAAACTCCCTGGCCTCAACAGCGCCCCGTCTGGAGAATGTGCGCTCCCTGGAGCTGGAGCCCACAACTGCTGCGGAATCTGGAACACAAGGCAGCAGTGAGCCACAGGTCCCTTCCTTGGTCCCTCTGTCCCAGCCTCGGGGATGTCACCTGGAGGCTTCCCTGCAGTGGCAGTGCTGACTCACTGTCTCTCTGAGTTCTTTGGCTCTCCCTCTTTTTCCCTCCCCAGCGCAGCCAGAAAATGAGAATCCACTCTGGTCATCTCCCCTGCGTCCAGACAAGCGGGCACTGCAACCCTGAGGCCGCAGGAAGAGCCTGGAAACGTCCCATGCCTCCTGCCCCACCCCCTGAGACCAGAATCACAGCTTCTGCTGTCTGCTCTCAAATCCTGGGCCCCTCACCTCTCCAAGGGGTGGCGGAGGGATGTTGAGAGTGTCTCACAGGCTAACAGCAGAGAACAGCCTCTGAGCTCTTGCCTGAGCCAGGCGCTCACAGAAGAAGACTGTGGTGCTGAGAAAGAGGCCGTGCAGGTGAAGTAAAGCAGAACACTCACAGGGCTTAGCTCTGAGTGATTGCCACTCACTGGTAAATAGCGGCAGTGTGGCCTCACCCACTGGACCCCAGGCCAGTGTGCCAGGGGCCTACTGTGACTGGCAGTGGGGGATTTCCACTTGGGTTCAGCAGGTCATAAGGGGCAGTGGAAGCTATCACTGATGGGACCCATAAGGCGTGTACCTCAGCCTGGGGTAGGAGTTTTCATTTCTGCACTGGCGCTTAATTTTCCCAGGGCCCCATGAGCTACGGGTGCTGGAGCTGTTTCCCAGATGTGGAAACAGATGCGCTGGTTAGGTTGGGAATTTGCCTTCCAACCCACTGCAGTTTAGTTTCTTTTTATAGCCTCACCATTAGCACATCGGTGAGGGAGGAGAGGGGCCACGCATCTCTCTGAGAGACGATGTGAAAGACGCTGACCTGACAGTGGACGAGCATAAGAGGTCTGCTGGGGCTCTCCGGCCCCTTGGGACCCTCCCTGCTTGCAGCACCCGTGGCTTGCCTCCCACCTCTTCCTGCGCCGGGACCAACAGCAGGGGGAGCCTCACTCTCCGGGACCTGCCAGCCCTGCCCTGGGAGATGGAGAATTTCATCTGTCCAGGCCAAAGCTTCCCTTGTTTATTTCACCAGTCCAGCCAGGGCTGATGAGGGTCAGTGTTATTCAAGGTTTTGTTTTCCAAAGGCTGGAGGCAAAGGTAGTGTGTTAGACAGGAACACAGAGGCCTCGGCATACCTGCCAGGAACAATAAACAAGCGGCCTGTTCTAACTGTATTTTCCTTTCTCTTGGCACTCCTAAATTCACTGCACGAAACAAGCGGAGAAGCAATCTGCTGCTAACCAAATCGGCCTCTCTGCCCACACACATTCCCTGTTTGCTCAAGACAGAAAGGAAGAATGAACACTACAGCAGAATTAGTGCTCTGGGTTCAGGAAATCCCAACCCCTGGAACCGGCAGGCTAAGATGGGTCCGTGTGTAAATTCCAGCTGTCAGAGTATGTGTGCCACAGGGTGCACCCCCCATCCAGCTGGGCGCCGCATGCTCAGCACTGGAATGACAAGAAAGATGACAGCACAGACTGTTTAATTTTGTTCCTGATTCCCGATGGGCCTCAGCTTCGATGACCAGTTTAATGTTATTTCCCCAAGAAGCCAGGAGAACATTTTGTGTCAAGAAGGAGTGGGGTGGATGGAGCTGGCTGGAGTTTTGACAGAGAACAAGTTTCCACTTAGGGCTGGGCCTGCTCACCCAGGCCTGCACAGAATGGATTCCAGCTGTGCAGCTGCCAGCCAGCTCAGAGAGAGCGCCCCCTCCCCAGCGCCTGGACATGCTGGAAACGGGCACTGAGAACAGGTGGGTTGTGGCCAGATGTTAAAGTCTGACTGCTCAGCCAGCCCAGAGAGCTCAGTCCAGTCCACAGAACTTTATAGGCTTCTCAAAGTGAAACGCATCATGGGAGAAAGTGATCCATAAAGTAAACATCAAGCCAAAAGAAAGGAACCAAAGCAACCATTGGAAAGTGCTTGAGAACTGCCCAGGCTTTGGGCTTCAAAAAAGTTGTTTGCATCATTAATTTATCACTCACCCTGGCCAGAACCAGAGCTAACAGTCTTAGAGATCTAAGATGAGATGAGTCTGAGACTTCCGGGAAGATGGTGGAGTAGTAGGATGTAGGGAAAACAACCTCTCTGAGAGACACCATCTAAACATGGGAATACACCATCTTGAGGAAGATAAAAAGGAGGGAGATGGGTTCCTTGGACCCAGGAAGAGCCTGAAGTTTGAATCGAACCCCACAGGGAGAGTGAAAAGAAAAAATTCAACTAAGAAGAAGGAGGTAGCTGGCGGAGCCTTCACCCAGAGCCAGACTCACTGCGCAAGGGGAGCTATTGGAGCCCAGCGGTGCATGGTCACAGTGTTGGCGGTGGCTGGTGACCCCGGGGCCTCTGTGGAATCATTCCTCGGTGGAGGAGAGCGGTGGGCGCGGGGGACTGTGCTGGCTGGTGGTGAGTGTGGAGGGCTTGGTCCTCCCCTGGGAGACAGCAAATTGCCAGGAGCCGTTCTAGAGTCGGGCCAGATATGCCTGGAACTAAAACTGTTCCCGGCTTCCCCCAGTGGTTCCTAGCTGGGTGCAGACCTGTGGAGACTGCTGGGATGGCTGTGAGCCCCAGGAGGCTGTTCTCAGGGCAGGCCTGCTAAGGCTGTCTACTACTCCGTCCACGAACAGTTGCTGGCTTGCGGGGATACAGTGCCACGATTTGGGTTGCTGTCTCCACAGGCTGTGTACCAGGGAATCTAGAGAGAACCCCAGAAGTGGACTCTTTTTTTTTCTCTCTCTCTCTCTCTCTTTTTATTGCTTGTTTTGTTTAGTTTATTATTTTTTTTATTTTATTTTTTTTTTAGTGTGAGTGTGGTTTCTGCCCTCCTTTTAGGCCTGGTCTTGTTCTGTTCTCTTTTTCATCTCTTTTGGCTTTCTTTTCCCTCAGTCTTCTGCAGTGGTTTCCCTGAGTTGGTGGGACCCATCTTTGTTCTCCAACCTACTTACAGTCTCTTTCTCTTTTCCCACTTTTCTGCTTTTTCTTAAATTCATTTTGGGTCTGGACCCTTGGGGACAGAACTGAGATTTTGTGAACCTAAGTACTATATGTGATTGTTTTGCATTCTGTTGTATGGTTATAAATTCAGTTTATATGGTTGGGGGTTGTAAATCAGAGGTTGGATCATTTTACTGTTTTGTTGGCTGTGTTTGGTGCTGTGGGTGCCACTGCAGCCAGAACTGACTCGATTGAACTGGATAGATGCTGGCCTTGAAGATCCAGAACTGGGATTGACTGGGGGTCACAGAGAGAGCTGCAGCGTGGTGTCAGGGAACTAGGGAGTAGGCTAGGCAAGCAGTGATTTCTCATCTCTGACAAACTTAGGAGGTAGGATTTTCCAATAGACTCGGAGCCCAGGAACCAGTTACCCCTGGAAGATATCTCCAGGAAGTGCTCATCACCTGGAAGTCCTTAATATCACCATTAAAGTAACCCACTGCAGGCAATTAACAGGTATCATTTTAGGAATTAAACTAAAAAAGAAAAGAAATGAGAAGACACTTAAACAGGTCACAACCCCAGACGCCCAGTTCACCAAAAGCAAACCCAGGGGGCAATGAGACTAGAAAATCCGAAAGCCCCCTACAAGATTTCTTCAAAGTGGTAACAAAGCAATTGAATGAGGCTTTGGAAAAAATGAAATCAGAAATAATCTCTCAACCACAGAGATTACCAAAATACACACCATGCTTAGTGATGTTAGAGCAGATACAGACAAAAAAATACACAAGTTTAAGCAAATTATGCAAAGACAACATAGGAAGCAAATGGATTCCATAAAGTAGATTCAAGCAGATATCCAGGAGAATAGAAACTCCATTGAACATATTCAAAGCAGATTAAGCCAATGTGGGGACAGGATCTTAGATATTGAAGACAGACTTGCAGTTAGTGACCAGGAAAAGAAAGATTCTTCAAAACTAACAAGGGAACATGAGAAATCAATCCATCAGTTGCTTAATGAGACAAAGAAAAATAACTTAATATTAATTGGAGTCAGTGAACAAGCAGGAGATACCACAAACGATATTAGAAACATCCTTGCAGACATGGTGTTAGAAAACTTTCCTGGTAGAGAAAAGGAATTTGACATACAAACAAGTGAGACATATAGAACTCCAATTAGCAATGATAAAAAAAAAAATCTACTTCCAGGCATATCATAGTCAAGATTCCAAAAATTCAACACAAGAAATAAATTTTAAAAGCTATTAGGGAAAAGAAACAAATCACCTATAGAGGAAAGCCCATCAGAATTACAGTGGACTTCTCAGCACAAACTCTCAAATCAAGAAGAGCTTGGAGTGAAGTACTCCAAGTTCTAAAAGAAAACAACTTTCAACCCAGATTGATGTATCCCGCAAAACTATCTTTCAAAATAGAGGGAGAAACAAAATACTTCCATGATAAGGAACAGTTGAAGAAATTCATGACCACTAAACCAGCACTCCAAAATATTTTGAAGGACATTTTAGAAAGGGATAATAAGTACTACAGCTCCACAAACCCCAATAGAAGGAATCCACCAGGAAAGTAGAAAACAACATGATAAGGGTAAGTTAATACATATGAGTTTTAACTATCAGTGTTAATGGTCGTAATTCACTGGTCAAAAGACATAGTCTGGCTGAATGGATCAAGAAGCAGCATCCAACCATATGCTGTATACAAGAAACACATTTAATTAAAGAAGATACCCATAGACTGAAAGTTAAAGGATGGAAAACAATACCCCATGCAACAGGAGTCCAGAAAGAAGCAGGGGTAGCTGTTCTATTTGCAGATAAAGTTAATTTTAAGCCAAGACTGCTTAAGAGAGACATAGAAGGTCACTATGTATTGGTAAAGGGAACAATCCAAGAGGAAGAGATAACAATTATAAATATATATGCAACAAATACCAGTGCACTCAGTTACATAAAACAATTATTAATGGACATAAAAAATCAAATAAGCCTTAATGCAATTGTATTGGGAGACCTCAATACCCCTCTGTCACAAAAAGACAGATCAACTAGACTTTTTGGGATCTTCTAGGTAGAGTATCATGTCATCTGAAACAAAATCTATGTATGTAAAAAATTAGTTGTGATAGAGAAAAAGAATTTTGTGTGAAATGTAATTTTCTCAGGGTTACCTTCAGATTTTATTTTTAATGCAAATTGTTCTTTTGAAAACAATTGTGTTAATAATTTGTTAGATAATGTTTCATGTCTTTTTTTTTTACTTAAATAATTTTCAGGAATATCCAATATGCTGATGATTGTTACTGTTTTGTTGGTTGGTGTGAAATTGTTATGTTTTTATCTCTTATTTTCCTTTTGTTTAAAAATTTAAAAAAAGAGATGAGTCTGAGTTCCAGTACAGTGTAGGCCTTTAGCATCATCCTTCCCCTGGACCTCAGTTTCCCTGGAAGTTGGAGTGAATGGCCTCTGAGGCCCCTGCTTGGAGAGATCTTTCTAAGACTATCCAAATTTGGCTGTGATCTTTTGGACCAGCAGGCAGCTTTCTAGACACATGCATTAAACATACTCACTTTCTCATGGGTAGTACCCAATTTGCTCTTTCCCTGGAAATGAAAGATCTGGACACTAACGGATATGACATTTGTGCTGGTGGTATGTAGATAAACAAATAGTGCTCAGGACAGATGGAATTTTGTTTGGATCATTTCTAAGCAATGCCTTATAGTCACTCAGCAGAAACTCAACAAAACACTCACGTCTTATCGTTTACAGATATTTCTAAGCAATGCCCGATGATAGTTATTATAAATACTCGCCAACTTGAATCTCTTGGAGAGCTCAGTCACTCAGTGGTTTAGCATGAAGTTCTAGGAGTTTGCCCCCTGAATACACAGGCCTGGGCCTCTCCAGATACCCATCCATGGGCACTACAGGCAAGAAGCTTTGGGCCTTTTTGCTCATACCCCAAAATTAGCAAGGATCATCCCAGCAATGAAACTCACCCCTTCGTCTGGTGCTGCTTTGAAATGGTGGTGGGCTTGGGGATTCTAACCAGGGTTCTCTCTGACCTTTAAGAGAACCAGGGATCCTTTGTGCTCTGCTCCCTTAAAAACCATATATATGTTCTTTGATGTCTGACTTTAGCTGTCTGTGGAGTAGTTTAGAATTCCAGTAAATAATTTCCTAAGCACAGCTTTGCAATGCAGAGTGTTGTTGAAATCATGTATTCATTCAGCTTTTTCAACACATTTATCAAATATCTAATGCCTGTCTGCCAACAGTCTAGCCAATTGCACTGTACTCATGAACAGAGCTAAGTTCCTCTCCCATGAAATTCCCAATCTAGCTGTGAGTGTGTTGCCAAAAACTAACTGACTCTGGAGGGAACAGAGAGACCTTGGCTTGTTATCTGCCTGAGAGGAAAAAAAAATCCATTGCTCAGGGGTGGGGTTTGGAGCTGCAGTAGGGAAGCAGCCAGCTGAATGATTACATGAGGTCATCTGCAGTGAAATGCTCATTGAGGGCAGGGCTCCGGGGACTGGGCTGGGTTGACCGTAGGTGGCATGCACAGCATGGACGATTTAAGTCTTATAGATGAGGCAGACAGTTATAAAGGGACTGGAGAGCATACCTGAGAGGCAAATAAAGTCCAACCACTAACTTTAATTCTCCAAACATGGACTGAAACCCTGGAGCTTGACACTTGAGGGACAATGGCTACTGAGACAGTTGGGAAAAGCCTGTATTGGTGGCAGTCTCATAACTCCAGGGCAGCAACAGCAAAGACTCACTGGTGGGGACTTGTCAGCAGTGATGGAACCAAGTCCCTGCAGGGAGACCTTGCTCTCCAGTCTCCTTGTTTCAGTCCATTTCCAGAGCCTGTTCTCAACAGTTCTCATAGATTCTGTGAGCGCCCTTGTGTTCCCATGAGCATCTTCTTCCATGTAAATGAACCAAAGCCAGTTTCATAGAAGGAGCTCTTGTGGACCGATCCTTATCCTCAGATGTGGAAGGAACAGCAATTCATCTAGTCAGAAGTAATCTATTCTACCTAGTCATATGTTATATATCTTATGAATCACCTTAAATGTTTTCCTGAAAAAAGTAATGCAAATAAATTAAAAAGAGTAAATTATTTAGTATGCATTTGTGCTTTGCTTTCAGGTACAGCGAACTGTAGCAGGTTTTAGGCAGCTGGGAGGCTGGGATGGCTGGGTGGATGGCCAAGAAGACCAGAACTGGTGTTGCAGAAAGATAGAACATAATCCCCAAAGAAAGGGTCTGTGAGAAAAACGTTTCCTGGGTAGTGCTGTAGTTTGAATGTTTGTGTCCCTTCGAAGCTCACATATTGAAGTTCTAACTCCACATGTGGTAGTATTGGAAGGCGAGGTCCTTTGCCAGTGCTGTAATTTGGGTCTTGAGTGTTCCCCAAAGGTTCATGTGTGTATTAAAAGCTCAGTCCCTAGGATGCTCTACCAGGAGATGGTGGAGCCCTTAGGATGTGAAGCCACTGCTGGTCCTTCCCCAAGAGGATTCCAAGACTCCAACTTCGCCCACCTCTTTGCTTCTTGCCCATGAAGAGAGTGGTTTTATTCCACCACATACTCCTGCCATGAAATTGGGCCAAGCAATCATGGTTATACAGAGTCACATTTTTCTCCCATTTCCCATATGCAAATTCTTTTTACTCCCTATAGTACATGATATTTGGAAGGAAGTGATGTTGGTTATATGTTTATCCACTAAAGGGCATATGGTACTAACACTTGCACCCACAAAAGGTGTGACCTAATTTAAGACCAGTCTTGGAGACAGAAGTTGCCCATAAAGGCCAATCTTGATGCGAACCATCCAAATGGAGAGCTAAAAAAAACTTTTCCTTTTGTAAGTTTATTATCTTAGGTATTTGTTACAGTAAGGGAAAGCCGACTGACACAGCAGAGATCAGGACCCTTGTAAGAGACCCCAGAGAACTTGCTCATCCCTTCCACTGCATGAAGACACTGCAAGAATACGGCAACCAGCTCTGACCCGGGGCACGGGCCCTCACCAGACGCTAAACCTGAAGCACTTAATCTGGACTTCCCAGGCTCCAGAGCTGTGAGGAATAGATTTCTGTTGTTTACAAGCTGCTCGGCCTATGGCAATTTGTTATAATAACCCAGACTCTTGCAGGTAGTTATGACAACAAAGGGGATGAGCCTTCAAAAGACAGAAGTGCTGCAGGCAGAGTTGAAGATGATGCCTGAGATACTGAAATGAGATGCACGGGGACCACTTACTGATCTCCTACTTGCTTAGGTGGCTGTTGCCAATGCAGGATAGGCACTACTGACACCAAAGTCCTCCCATTGGTGAATACAGTTGATATGAATGTGCTTTCTTCAGTTAGCTGTTGGTTTCTGAGATCCCAACTAGGGCTACGCATTTGTGTTAATACAGAAGAACAAAAGAGGAATTCAGAAGAGATACAGAGTCTTTGCCCCCTGGTGAGCCACTTGGAGCCCAGTGGGTGGATATTTTGAATTCACAGTACTGCTCACATCACACCATCATCTTGTGCTTGTCTTGGCCCAAGCAAACCCAGAAGCTGAAGGGGAAGACTGAGTCACATACCCTCTAGCTCTGTCAGCAGCAGCATTAGGATGTGAACCCCTGACGTGGCTGGGTGACCTTGGTGGTCACAGCAGACTGCCTGACAGACCCAGAGCCCAGGGCACAGGGGCAGTTTTCCTGTCTGCCCGAACCGACCCCAGTGAAATGTCTCCCTTGTCCTGCAGCAGGTCCCCACCCGACATCACCCAGGTGCCCTCCAAGGTCTGCAGACCTCTTATCTGGAACAGAATCCTCGCCCTCGCCATGACCACTTCAAATCCCACGGGCGTAGGGCTGTGCTTGGAAACTGACTCCTCAGCATTTTCCTTTCAAGGCTGTAGGTGGTGGCTTTGGTTTATATGTGACCCTTCTATTAAGACAATTTGAACATTTTTTTTTTTTAGTGACTTTTTCATCTTTGTAATTAGAGGTGAGGAGGAGAATTTCGTCCCAGTGCGGTATCGCTATCCTTCCACACCAGTGGCAAGGTTCTCGGGTGTCTCCTGCCAAGACAAACCACATCTGGTTGGGTTTGTTTTGCTGGCTGCCTGGGCATGGCCTCCCACTTGCTTGGGCATCCTGGGGGAGCCCATGTCCACCCAGACACACCCCAGGAAAGAAAGGATTGTGCAAAAATGTTTTCTAGCTCAGTATGAAAGTCCTTTTCAGCCACCCTCAGCAGAAGGGCTTTTCCAGAAGTTCCAAAAAGCTCACAGGTTTTACTTTGTTTTTAAACAATTACCAAGGAAAAGAAAAATAAATCAGCCAGAGTGAAAGCAGAGATCCTTGCTCCCTGACACACACACCAACGGATGGCAGAGCCAGTGAGCACTTGCTGGGCCTGGTGCCGTGAGAGATGGGAGAGGGGTAACTGGCCTGGCTGACATTTTCCCACACACTGCTCCATTCTCCATTCCTCTTCTGCACTGAATAAACTTTCTCATGCATTAGGGTCTTGAAATTAAATATATAGATCCCAATGGGGTCCACTAGTCAGGGAGTTATACAACTACTGGGTTTCGACAAGCTCCACTGAGGCCGATCAACACCAAACCTGGGCTATTAGCATGATCCAGACCTGTAAATGGCAGGGGACCTCCTGGACCCCTGAGCTCGTAACTCTGCTCCCCAGTTGTGTTTAACAATCATGGTTCATAGTCCAGGGACAGCATGGGAAGGGACTCATTAAAAGCTCTCCTAAGACTTCTGTATTAATCTATGATTGTAAAAGTTCATGATGTGTGTGTGTGTGTGTGTGTGTGTTATGTATGTGTGTGTTTAAAGTCTGAAGATTCCATAACTTTCTAGCAATGAATTTTTCATCTGAGTCATACCTGGAAAGTCACTTTTCATAAAAATATTTTGCAGAATATATATGATAAGTCACTGGAGAAACACTAAAAGGTTAGCTACATGCTGATGATACTTAAGTACTGATTGGTCCAGGTGTAGGGTCCAGAAGAACATGGCTGGGAACAGGAGGAGACTCTGTCACCTCAGGAAAGCATGTCCCAGGCCCAGGATGAGACTGGGGCTGCTGAGGACACAGTGCACTAGTCACACCTGATGCCTATTGAAGAGGGCTCCACATTCAACCAAGCCCAACTGGACCAGAGTCCGAGGTCCCTTAGAAGGCATCTGGTAAGAGCTGCGCCAGGGACAAAGCAATGATCCTCTACCTCTGCACACCCTGCACCCTGCCGGAACCACCTTGCTTGCTTTCTTGTCCCTGGCACTAGAGCTGATTAGCAGGACATGAGCAGGTCACCTGCTAAGCCACCTCAGTAGCAGGTGGAGTGGGGAGGTGGCAGCAGGGACACACGAAAGTCTCCATCTTCTCCATGTGAAGACTGCACTTAAGCAAACTGAGGGAAATGTGCTCACAGTGTATGTGTGTGTGTGTGTGTGTGTGTGTGCACCTTCTTCAGAATACAACCAAGGAGAACAAAACTACAGCCTTTCTATCGACAAACAGAAGGCTGTGGCTGCTCCTGTTCTCCTGCCCCTCCAGTTAGGAGAGCGGCCACATTTCTTCTTAGAACAAGGGCTATGGTTGTGACCCTCGTGCCTGTGATGTCACCGCAGGAGGGAGCCAGGGCCTGCACACAGAGAGGTCAGGAAGATGGAGCTTCTCTCACTCTGCTCTGAGCCTAGTGTCACACACACTACCAGCTTCTGTCTGAGACCCAGCACCCCAACCCCTAGGGAGCAGATGGGCCCAGGGTCCCTGGCACCAGCCAGGTCTGTGCACCCAGCAGCCTCCTGCACTCCATCGCCATTCCAGCCACCTGGAATCATCCCTTTCCCTCTTGGAATGGAGTTTATACCTAATTTTGAGTAAAAATAGGTGTTTCCAAGTTTATAACCTGTCTTCTCCAGGCTTCTGCCATTAATGGTAACGGTCATCTTAGGAAAACGATGAGCCGTGCAGCCTCTTGCCTGTGGCAGTCCCCACCCTGTCCCCTTGCCAGCACCAGCTGCCACCTTCGCCTTTCATGACGTCAGGGGGCCCCAGATCTCCGAAACTGCTCTGAAGGTTGGTTTTAAGTATTTTCTCAGAAACCCGGGTCAGCAGTCTCTATCTGGAATGTCCTTTGGAAAATGCTTGACATTTCTATAGCAGGGCTTTTGCTCACATTGGAAAAAGTTATGAAGAGAAAATAAGGACCCAACTCTTGCGCCAGCTCTGATGTGCCGCTCCCCCTACCAGGAGCGGCTTCGGCCTCCTCACTCTCCTCTCTCTGTCACTGCAGTTCTCTGCTGTCACTTTTTCCAAATAACAACACAGCCATGGCTAGCAGCAGCATATCTGAGAACTCCAGCCTTTGTCCCTGAAGGGAATCTTAGTTTTGGTCTCTTAAATACTTTGCTTTACTTTTTTTATAATAGCTAAACCGCACAGAGCAGGCAATTATGATTGTGCAACATAAGCCATTTGATTCTGTTACTCACAGGAAGAGCTTCAAGAATAAATACCGAGTTTTTCGCAGATGAAGCCCTGGGCAGGGAATTTCTGGAAAGCAAGAGACTCGGTCTTCAGGGCCTCTTTCCTACTCACGACAGCCATTCTGCCCCTGGGGCTCTGACCTTAGATTCTTGGTTTAATCGTCATTTGTAAACTGTTTCTGTGGAACAGAGATCATTCAGTTTTTAGGAGAATAGATGAACAGAGACAATCCAATAAAACCAGAGAACTAAGAGAAAAGCACATGGAGCCACAGGAGCTATTCCCCAGGGGTTGTCACAGGGTCTCCATAGCTCTGGACTCCTGGTTTGGTACCTTGTTATCCTGTGACCGTGTGGCCTCCCAGGGGAAAGACCTCAGAGTGGAGCCCAGTGGTAGTTTGAAAATCTGCTCTTCTACATCACCCTGTAAACCATCCCAGAAACCATCCAAGCCTGCATGCGAGTCTGAAGCCATGCATTACTTTCCCCATGGAGTGGCAGGCCTTGTGCATCCCCCAAAATCAGGATGTAGCTCAGTGGTAAAGTGCTTGACTAGCATGTGTGAAGTCTTGGGTTCTATTCCCAGGGGAAGGAAGGGAGGAAAGAAAAAGGAGGGGAAGAAAGAGGAAGTGGAGAGAGAAGAGGGGGATATCCAGTGACCTGCTGATTTATCCCTCAGAATCCAGCTTAGCTTTTCCAAAATTTAAACACTGACAGATTATCAATAGACCCCAAGGATTAACCTGAAATGCCTTCATTTTGCATTTGAACTGGGCTGCAGATAAGCCTCAAACCCGGCTCATTTGTGATCCACACAGTGGGTCAGTGTTGAAGAACTTGGCCCATTTACTCCTCCGTGGCTCAGCCTGTGTCATGCAGTGCTTCCATCATTTCCACGTATCAATACAAAGACCTTCCAACCAAGTCTTTTCCTGTCACAGCCACAGGCTCAGGTCCAAGGGCCAGGATCTCATTTCTGAGAGCAGGTCTGGTCCAAATGGATAGGTTTCTTCAAGCCTGGTTCCTCTCGTGCTGAAGACCTGTGAAGCCGAGAGATAAAGGTGTGCCCCTCACGCTCAACCAACAAGGTAACCCCTGGCGAGGAGGACTCCAGTTAACATCTCCATTCCAAGGAGGTGGAGAGCAGACATTTGGGATAAGCAGCCAGTGATTGGTCCATGACAGTGTGGAAATCCAGTCAATCACATAGCTCCAATTCTCTGGGCCTTCTGACTCGTTCTCTTCATAAGGAATGGCCAGTTGGCACCTGAGGAGCCTTCTCAAACTGCTTCCCCACAAAGAAGTTCAGGGTCCAAGAGCTTCCTTCCATTTTGTATTGAATTTGTCTTTTCAGTCCAAGGTGATACAAGTCCCTCCACAATTTCATGAATTTCATATTTCCTCATCAATAGTCGCTCAGAGAAAAGTCACATTTGTTTTCGGGTCAGATCTGTCTCCACTTTTGATAACTGGCAAAGCTGAAGTACTCTTAGAATTCTTAAACATCTATTTGCTAACTGAGAAAGTCTGTAAGGATCTTTTAAGACTCTTAGGCATACCCTTAAATCTTTCAGAGATCTTTTTTTTTTTTTTTTTTTGCGGCACCGGGGATTGAACTCACAGCCTCGTGACTGCCAGGGCAGGCGCTTAAGCCACTGAGCCAAACTCCCAGCCCTCATCTTTTTTGAAGCAGGGTCGCACTATGTAGCTCAGGCCGGCCTTGTGCTCGCGTTGTAGCCCAAGCCGGCCTCGAACTCACAATGCTCCGCCTACCTCAGCCTCCCGAGTGCTGGGATTAAAGGTGTGCGCCACCACGCCCGGCTCTTTCAGAGATCTTAAAGAAAGTCACGCGAAGTCTCCACCTGAGACCCTGCTGTGCAGATTTGATCCTTGTCCTGAAGCCCTTTCTAACTGTGGTCAACCAACTCCAGTACAGGGGATGAAACCCAGGGCCTTCACACTGAGCTACAGCCCCAGCCCTTTTCACTTTGTGTTTTGAGACAGGGCTCAAACTTGTGATCCTCCTGCCCTTAGCCTCCCAGTGTGCTGGGATTATAGGTGGACACCATCAAACTCTGCAGAGAGTGGGGTTGAGGAGGAAGTTCATTGTCACATCCAGAGTTCCAACTCTTTTCCTTTCAGCTATGCACCCCTGATAGCTCTCCCCTGAGTTCCTCTTTCCTTCCAACCTCTCACAGGTAGCTAGAAGAAGCTGGTACCTTCTGTCTCCTGCCTGGAGCTGCCTCAGCCAGACCCAAGCGTTCACAGGGTACCTTCCTAGTCCCCATGTTACCACAGGTGACAAAGTAGCCAACATTTTGAGGCAGCCTCCTGTAGCATTTTCCTTCCTGTCTTCCAAACTCCCATCAACAGCATTTTTGGGGTCCTCTGAGCTTTGATTACTGATCTTCTTGAGGGTCCTCAGCTTTGGCACAGTGTTTCCTCCCAAAACTAAGGTCACACATGAGAATTTTCTTACAGCAATAATCTATCTCTAATTCCACATTCTGTTCTAGTTACCTAAGGCTGCACAGCTTCATGTCGAAAATTCCAAAGTGTAGTGGTCTAAAGCAACAATAATTTTTTATTGTTTTGCAATTTTCTAGATCAGAAGCTCAGACAGAGTTCAACTGGGTGATATGATGTTTTCCCTCTACTGAGACCACCTGGTGTTACGATTTAGATAAAAAGTTCTCCAGTGACTCCCCTACGTGTGTGGGGGTGGGGCTTTTGGAAGATGACTGAAGGGATCAGAGGGACGCTACATGCATCAGTGGATCCACCCAGTGATGTGTTCATAGCTGAATGTGCTGTTGGAGGGGAGGCTTGGTTGGAGGAAGTGGACCTTAACAGAAGTGACCGAGAAGGGTGTGTTCTTGTCACTGGCCTCTTCCTCTCTGGCTCTCTTGCTTTTTCTCTGCTTCCAATCTGCCATGGGTTGAGCAGATCTCCTTTGCCATGTTTTTCTACCACATTGTTTTTGCCTGGGAACCAGCAGACCATGAACTAAAACACTGAAACTGTGAGCCAAATCAACCTCTCTTTAAATTGCCTATGTCAAGTACTTTGTCAGAGCCACAGTGACTAACACACCTGGTGCTGTTCAGAGGGCAGCTGGGCTGATGTTTAGAGGCCTACTTGCCTTTATCCACTGAGTAGGCACTTTGGTGGGTGGAAAGTGAGCTTTCCAGTTGCTGGGACCAAAAACCCACAACTTAGAGGAGGAGAGGTTGATTGGTTGGCTTCCAGGTAGAGATGTCAAGGTGGGAGGGCATGGAGGAGTGAAGCTGCTCTGTTCATGTAGCCAGTAAGCAGAGTAGAAAAGTGCCAGGAAGGAGGGCGCCAAGGACCAGCAATAACCTCAAGTTTGTGTCTCCACAACCCACCCAGACTCACACAGAAGTGTGTGCCACCAATCTTTGGACTGGATCCCAAAGCTAATCAGGTTGAAGACCTCTGCCACCCATCCTCACTCTAAAGCCGCTGCACTCAGGGGCTGGCAGAAGGTCCCCCAGCCCTCCCACTGTGAGAGCCTGACCCACATTCTGACTTCATCACTTCTTCTGAACAAAGATTGAAATACAGTCTTCAGGCCCTGCACACCTTGGCCCTAACACACTTCCCAGCTCAATTCTTTCCATGCCTATACACCCACAGTCCTGATGCGCCCTGTGCTGTCCCCACAGGCATTTACACTCACTGCCGCCCCCTCCACACACACACACACCTTCTTCTAAATTATTCCATGCTAGTAGGACAAATCTAGATTGTCATTTCACTTGTGAGGGCTTCTAGAATCAAAAGGACTTTCTCTTCTTTCTCCTGAGCTTTTACCAGAATCATTATCCCTTCTTCTGACCTAATACTCCACTATCCAAAGAAGATTTGAAGCTCCCAACGTACACACATCCTCTTTTCCAACTAGACCAGCAGCTGCCAAGGATGAGGGTAGGTCATAGGTTTGGAGTCATGGCACCAAGAGGGCACACTTCTAGTATGAGTCTAGCCAACCACTGACCAAAGTGGAAAGTGGAGAAGAAAGCAGAAGTCCACCAGCCCTCCGCTTTCTGGCTCTTGCTGACCTCCAGGGTGTGCTTGGCCCCAGTCCAAACTCTCTGTTCTCACTCAGACATTTATTGAAGTGAGTCTGCCCTCTAAGTATCCCCATCTGCCATCGACTTCCAAAGGCTGGGAGCCCATGCTACGGGCTCGCAGGAGGAGAAAGGTGGCCTGCTTACTTGGACTTCTCTTCACACTCACGTTTTACCCAACAACTACGAACAAAGATGAGGGAGGACATAAGTCTAGAAACGAAAACTGGTCAGCTCTGCTACTGGAGCCTGCCCACCCCTGCAGGACCCCTTGCTGTTCCAGTCCACAAAGGACTCTGTTGGGCCATCCAATGGTGGCAGCACCTGAATAGCATCAAGAATGGCCAAGATTCAGTCTGGAAACTTTGACCAAACTCAGCTTTTCATGAGGGTGAAAACCTGATGCTGAGCAGAGCTGACACCCAGGGAGATTCTATTTAATGAGTTATTTGGCAAAGGCTATTTCTAAAATTAATTCTCAATCACTTATAATTATTTTTAAATGGCAGTTATTAAGCCACAAGGCTTGGGGAAGTGCTTGGGTTAGGAATGTTCCCTCAGCTGGCCTCAGGACCCACACTGCTAGGTGAGTGGGCCCTGATCAAGGCTGGTCCCTGACCTCTGACAAGGGACACAGGAGGGACCCCAGGGAGGCCCAGGCCCAAGGAGGGAGCTCCAGTGCCCACCCGTCATCCAAAGTAGCAAACAGAACCGGGGAAGGGGAGATTCTGGCCCCAGTAATCCATGCCCAGTACCAAACCCCAGTCTCCTCTCAGGCCCAGACTCCTCCCGACCTCCCTAATAATTCAGCCTCATTTAGTCTAATAAACCTGAAACTTTGGCAAAGTAGTGGACAATGGCCTTGGAAGGGTTTCCACACAGCCCTGGAGACAGGGTGGGTCAAGGACACCTGTCAAGGTGGGAGGCAATTTTCCAAATGGTATTAGATGTCAAAGGACATAATAATGGTGTCAGAAAGTGTGCATTGTCTCCGCTTCCTTGAAAATAAGGTCAAGGAAAACTTTCCCGGAGGATCTGAGTTCACCCTTGTGCAGGTGGTTAGTCCTTGGAAGGTGTCACACTGGATCTGTCCCTGACATTCAGAGCAGCACAGGGGACTCTTATACAGGCCTTGGCTCACACTGACATGAATTGATCCAACCAAGACTTTCTGGTCCTTTAGCCCCTCTGAAATCTCAGAACTTTTAGAGCTGTTGGAGGCCCCTAAGTTCCTATTTCCTGGGGACAGAGGACTGTGGCATTTGGCTGGTCCATGACCCTCCTTCGTGCCATCTTTCTGTGTCCTTTCCACATCAGAGTATTGGGGAAAATTCTAACTCAAGGCGTTGGGGCTGATGTACTGCTTTTCTGTGACTCATTTTCAATCATACATTGGTTAACAGATTTTTCTTTATTCGATGATAAACCTCATAATGATTTATAGTTTCAAAATGGGGCATAACCATGGAAGAACGAAAGAGGAGTACAGGTCGGCATCAAAATCGAGATGCCTGGGGTCCAGTTCTAGCTGCTTCTTCCTGGCCATGTGACCCTGGACACTTATGTCACTGCTTTGATGCTCTTTTCCACATCTGCAAAGTGAGGGCTGGGTTGGGCCCATCTCTCAGGCCCTGTCCAGGTTCAGGCCCAATGGTACCCTGACCCTCAGCCCTGGTTTCAACCCTGGGCCCTGTCTAGTGGACACACGAACTGCTTGGTTGGTTTCCAAGCTATGGCTGGTGAAGTCTGAGGCTCAGCTAGCAGTTCACTGAGTGTCATGGAGAGATGGTATCTAGTTGGGAGGTACTGGTTTTAAACTGGAAATGGCGAGCCCACGGTGTCTGGAGCTGAGCACAGCAGAGCAGTTTCAGAGGTTGGCACACACGGAGTCAAATCTTTAGAGACATTGGGTGAACAAATGCCAAAGGGTGGATTCAGGGACTGAGGACCAAAATTTGGGGTGCTTGGGTTTAGACCCATCTCTGGTCACCTAGCTCTGGACACCCACCTTTGGAGCAAACTGGCCATTTGGGACAGAGATAGACAGCCCAGCCTGACAACACCCAGCAGCCCCTTGATCACAGTGTTCTCTGGACTTCAGCACTTGCACGCAAGGGAAGGGGGGTCCACTCCCAGCCCTGGATCTCATTCCATTTCCCTGCAAATGGTCTTCATGGCTCTTGTTATCACCATTTCCAGCTGGACTCTCACGTTTTATGCCTTTGAGCTGGTGTTTATTGATACTAAACAATGCTCCAGCCGTCATGCAGAACATCTGTACAACAGCTGCTGCGCCCCAGTGGAGATTTTTGTAATAGTTTCAGAATGACTCTCTTGCCCAAGACACACAACACCAAGAGGCTCATGTTCTGTGAGTCAAAAGGCTTTTCGATAATGTGAAATTTCAGGGTTTTTAAGGCTGTTGCTGGGTGTGGCTTCAGGAGGGCAGCTTTGCTTGTGAAAGGATCACTTGGAAATATTTCTACCTGTTAGAAAAAGAACTGTGCATAGGTTCACCCTTTCGCTGTCCCCATAAAATCACCAAAGAATTCATCTTGAAACTATCCTCAAAAAGCATACTGAAGTGACTTTGTAAGTTGGGCACTGAAAGAACTTGTTTTCCCTTATCGCTATGTCTACTTTCCATGCCATCACTGCTGCTGCCCTGTAAGGCTTGACATAGAGGCAGATTAGCAGCTGCCTCTCTGGGACCATGAGGCAGGAGAGTGCACGTGCTAGATGGCTAAAGGCAGCATCTCATGACATTTTCACACACTTTCCTCTTCTACAGACTGCATAAAATGAAGTTAACACTCCCTTAGTTTATTGCTTCAGAAACAAACTCAGAGAGATTCATTGACTTGTGCAAGATCGCAGAGCAAACTACTTGAGTTAGGCCTTCAGGTTTTGGAGGAGTGAAAGACCAAGGTCAAGGCGCTCACAGATCTGGATGCTGGCAAGCGCTCGCTCTGGACTTCAAAGATGGCGTATTTCTGCCACAGCTGCACACAGCAGAAGGGTCAGGCAGCTCCCTTCAACTTTTTATAGGGACACTAATCCCACTCGTGAACAGCCATTATGACATAATCCCTTCCCCAAACACCTCACCATTTAATACTCTCATGCTGGGTATTTGTTCCTGTGGGGAAGCATTCAGACTGCTTCAAAGCTCAGGGACATCTAAGGATACCTGAGGACATGACCCTGCTTGCAGGTGCACAGTGGGATACAGTCATGTAACCATGACTTAGCATAGTGCTGGTTGCAGCACTATGTAAGAATGTAAACATGAGGTAACAACCTGTATAAGAATTATACAATAAAGACAGAGGTGACTTTTGCACTCTTGTGCCCTGCTCTGCTCCATGCTGCCTGCTGTTCTTGCTGATGTCTTGGGTACTTGTGTTCTTTAACCTTGGGACTTCACTTGGGAAAGTCTCCCTTGGGCCCCCTGAGTGGGCCTATAACTCTGAATATAGGAATTTGGGAGACACACCAACCTTCAAAGCATAGCAGTTCAGGAATGTTCTAGAACCAAGTCAGCTGTCAACTAAATGACCGACAAATGAGCTAAATATCAAAAATAGGCCTTCTCTGCTAATAGATTTTTGAGAGTTGTTTGGGGAAGAGATTCTAAGCCACCCTTTGCTGTTGCATCAGCTTTCGACTGCAGCTGTTATACCTAAAGCCCTGAATGGACTGGATAAGCAGTCGTTACCTTCAGAGTGTGGCATCCCAGGTTTTTAAAGCACATTTCCTGGTAGGTTCTCCTATTAGTCTTGCTTAAGGCCCCAGGAGTAGAGTTTCAGCCTGCAATAATGTAGCACCAGACTCTTCTGTTCTGAGCACTGGCACATCCATGTCCAGGATGCTAGCCCAGTAATTTCTTGGAATCCCTGCTCTTCTGGGCTTTGTATTCTGCCCAGGGCATAAGTGCACCTACTGTGTGCTGAGCACTGTGCTAGGAGCACAGTGGCCAGCAAGCCCAAAAATGTCCCTGATCTCTAAATAAATCAATCAATGGAAGAAGAAATATACTAAAGTTGGACAATGCTAAAGGATGCGCAAGACTGAAGGAAGAAGTTACAGAAGAACAATGGGGCAGGGGTGCTGCTTTTGAGCAAAAGGAGTAGAAAAGGCCTTGCTGACATCCGAGCTGAGATCTGAATGGCATTGGGAGAGGAGGCGGCGAGGGCTCTGGACACATGTCAAAGCTGTAACATAGGGAGGAGCTCGGCTCTCTGGAGGATCTGGGCCTGTAGCATTGTAGCTGAGGCTGAGTGCAGCAGGGTTGTCACAGCTTGTCAAGCAGAACCACGTGGCCCAAGTTCAGAGGCAGCCTCACGGTGGATGTGGCAGTTTGGGGGTACTCAGCGCAGCTTTCCCTCGGGAGGACCCGCTAGGAGCAGGGTCAGCCTCCAGCCTCCACCCATCAAGCTCTACCCCTAACACCCTACCTGAGGTAGGTCATGCTCTCCTCAGTGGCTGACCATTCCAGGGGTACAGGAGCTTGGGCCCCAATGTGGAGCACAACCTGTGTTAGAGGCTGTTCTTTCACCCTTTCCTCTCCTTCTATTGTCCCTTCCCAGGCAACATATTTCCCTGCCTCCTTCTGCTCCCTTGTCCCTTTATCTGCCTCTCATCTTCTCTCACTTTAGATTCCATCTTGCCTTCAGCTGCCCAGAGACCTAGCCTGCCAGAGCCGATTAAACATTGGCACGTTCCAATTTGGGGGCTGTAGGGCAAAGCAGATCAATCCATCAGGAGCTAAGCAGGAAGGAGCCTGGGAAGGGACAGGTGACTGGGACCTCAATAGCAGGAGGGAGGACATCATGACCAGCAGGTGGACTTGGCACGGTTTCTAAATGTCGAGCTGACAAAACTTGCTCATAGATTTGGTGTGAGGTTGGTAAGAGAAACAATCAGAAATGACTTCCATTTTGTCCTGAACATCCAGGTAGCGGGTGGAGACACTTACAGAGGTGAGGAAGACTCCGCTGGCACACATCTGGGCCGGAGCCCCAGGCCTGGCCCTGCTCTCCGAGGTGTCTGCTGGATACCTGGACAAGGTCCTGTTATCCTCCGCCCCAGGGCGAAGGCTGCCTGCCTCTGAAACCAGCGTGGGTGCCACAGCGTGCGTTACAGTGTCGCTGCATACCGAGCAGGGAGCGTGTGGCTGGCGCGGTGCCCGGCTCACCCTCCGGGACTTAATCCTCTAACAGAACAGGCGACCCTTGTTCTCATGACTTCAAATCCAGCTGGGTCTCCTCTAAGCTGTTCTCTGTGAGGAACCAGCCACATCTCACCCACCTCTGAACTTTCCAGGACCCACCAGATGGGCTTTGTGCACCCA
Organism: Dasyprocta punctata; assembly: GCA_004363535.1. NCBI lineage: Eukaryota > Metazoa > Chordata > Mammalia > Rodentia > Dasyproctidae > Dasyprocta > Dasyprocta punctata. Next base: position 91,116 of record RJWM01002000.1, on the reverse strand, counting down.
AGTGCCCAGGCAGGAAGAAAACTCCCCCGGGGCCCAGGGCCTGCTGGGAAAAGCCTTCCTTTCAGTGATGGGGTCTCACAGCCCAGCGCCGGGGGGCAGCGGGGAGACGGCCCCTCCATGCAACTCCGGGCAGCTTCTTTCTGCTGCCCTGCTCAGGCCCAGCTCCCAGAGACCTGACCCTCACCCCGGCCAGCAGCCTCCCTGGTAGAGAACTGGCCAGGTCTGTGCGTCTAAGAAAGCCAGAGACGGGACGTGGATGGCGGTGGCCTGCAAAGCTCAGCCCTCCAACTTGCTGGAAAAGGAGTCCCCCCAGGCACCACAGAGCCTTTTGCAAAAGTAATTTTTTTTCTGTCACTTCCGGTGCCGTGGGTGCAGGAATGGGGGCCGAGACAAAGCCCGCTGGCTCCCAAGCCGCTGGGATGTGGCCCTCGGGAGCTGGAGCGCTTCGGCGCCATCCTCCCCGGAAGAAAGCGCCCTTGTTCAGGCACACAAAGGCCGGGCGCTGCGTGGGGACTGGCTGGGAATGCTAATGGCCTCGGTAAGATGCTGTGCGCGGCAGGGAGGCAGCCAGACCCGCTCTGCCAGCCCCGGCCTGAGCGGATGGCGATGAGCAAGCCGCACGCCCACTTTCCAGGGATCCCCACCGGGAGGCTGCGGCCCTGGGCCAGCGTGGGGCCCGCCAGTGCCGGTCACGTGGAAGCGCCCAGAACCTGGGTGAGCATCTGTCGCAGGCAGCAGCACAAACGTCTAAACATTCGTGCAAACTTGGACCAACAGGTCCTGCCGGAATGTGCTAACCATCTGCTTTTCCTTAGCCTTTTTTTTTTTTTGAGCAAATTATGTTTATTATGTTAATTTATTTTACTGTCAACAACATGGAATGACACAGTTGCTGCTAAACAACATCATTATATATCTCATCCTGGCATATTTCCAGCAAGGCTTTTTCCCTCCCTTTTGTTAATGCAACAGGAATAAATACATATTGAAACGCTGCTTTATGTGAAGTTGAGCCCAGGACCCAAAGCCTGGCCCAGGAGGCCCAGGCTGATGACCCCTCCAGGAAGCCTTTTCCAGGGCGCGGCCTGGGACTCTGCTGCCCGGAGCAGAGGGGACAGTCCCACGCTTGGCAGGACCACAGACTGCGCTCTGCCTGTGGGCTCGAGGGAGACAGGTGCCAAGCATCTCATTTGCTTTTCAAAACTTCCCCCTCCTGCAGGAAATCCTCCCATTTTCCAGATGGTCCAGCCGATGAGTCACTGGGAACCACCCTCAAACCGAAACAGGGCCCTGGCTGGATCTTCCAATAATGAAGTTTGTGATCATTCTGCAGACCAGTGAACTCCTTATTTCCAGAGAGAGAGAGAGAAGGGGGAGGAAAATGGAGACCGCTCCTTGGGAGAGAGAGGGGGCAGTGATTCTTTTCCTTCTGTACCACATAGCCAGGTCTACTGGAGAACACCTGTGATCTTAAACCTCTAGGAGGTTGAAACCAGAGAATCAAAAGTTCAAGCCTGGCCGGAGTGATTTATAATTTAGTGATTTAAACAATACCCTGTCTTAAAATAAAAATAAAGCTAGGCTGGAGATGTAGCTCAGTGAGCAGGCTGTGGGTTCAATGCCCAGCGCTGGAAAAAGAACAAGGACTGTACCGAGTGGTTGCAGCCAGATACAACCTCCTCCTGCCAGCTAAAGAGCTCAGAGTAACCCCAGGTTGACTCAAATAGTTCATCAATTAAGTAGAAAGCACTGTAAGGCCAATACAGTTTCTATCAAGCAAAACAGGGCCTCAGACAGAGACCATGGGCTATGGAAAGGCACAGGGACAAAACAGAGATGGGTTTGATGTCTGATCAGGACCTGTGTGTGACAATCCAGAGTCCAAGCAGCTCCCTTGCCTGACTGCAGTACTCACTGCTGGTGGCCCCTTCAGAAGCTGAGAACCCCTTTCCCCAGGGCTTTCCACAGCACAGATGACCAGTCTGCCTGATGGGGAGACTTGGTGGACAGGTGGCCGCTCGATACCCTTGACCATATTTGGTTTCAGAGGATGGTCCTGTTACACAATTTAATATTGAAGACTGGAAAGGCTGCCACACCAAGCTTTTGTCCCTCAATTGTCTGCAGCTGCCAGTAGACAGCTCATAAAAACCTGGGGCTTGTGGTCTCACAGATGGCTGTGAGTTTCAAGCTCTAGGGCACTGGGGTGAAAGGACACTGCTACGCACTGCCTGAGAGGCACAGTGAAATGGCTCTGGGCTCCTGGGCACACAGCTATCACACGGCACGCGCTTAGGCCAGAGAGACCCAGTGGGGACTAGACATTCCCCGAGGGGTCTTCACCCCTAAAATGTGCACAGGACTGTTTCCCTGCCAGGCTTTCCCAAGGCCACTGCCTGGCCACCTCCTAATCCCACTGAGGACCCTGGCCCCTGAAAGATGGCCAAGGTCTGGCTCCTGTATCCTCGATCTTTTTGTTCTTTTCCCTAAGAGCCCACTCTCTCTTGGGAAAAGATAATAAACAGGTTCACCCTAAAATCAGTGCCTCTCCAAAGGTCCTTTCATTTACTGGCGAGTCAAACCTTAAATCAAAGGGATGGATCTGTAATTGTGGACTGGCTTAGTAGAAGACAGGAACGGAGCTGTGTTTTCAGCTCAGTCGAGGGACAAAAAGAGTGGCGGGGCCATCCCAGCCCCTCGCGCGGTCTCCTAGGCCACCCTGAATTCAGACTGGGCGCCCCAACTTTGACTGCAGCCTCCCTCTGCCTACGTGGATGCGGGGAGGCGCTCGGGAGCGACGATGGCCACAAGGTGGCGCTGCCGCCCGGGCGGACCCGCTGCCCTGGGAACCGGGGTGGGGTCCGAGGAGGGGCCGGACCCGCCCAGGGGAAGAGGTGACCGCAGAGTGCGGACTTTGTGGGGTGATTCTGAGGAGTGGCAGTCCGAGGACGCTGATTAAAAGCCGTAGATTCTTCAGCAGCTTTCTCAAGCTCCGTGATGAATCCCACCGACCCGCGAGGATTTCCGGGGAGATGGGCTGGGGTGGTTAGGAAGAGTTTCGCACCCCTGTTCTGGACGCACAGCGGGTGGCCACAGTGGCTCTTCTTGGGTTTTCAACAGCGGCCGCAGTGGGTTGACTCGGGCAGCGCGTGCCGCCTCCGGAGCGTGATGATCACCCGTCTCCGGCGGGCGCCCCGGTCCGCCTGGGTCGGACCCGGTCTCGGCCCCGCGCGCCCTCGGGATCGCGCCCCGCGGAAAGTGATCCCCGCGGCCTGCTTCGTGGAACGGTGACTGCATCAAAAAGGAAGACAACTTCAGCCCCAAGGCTGCTGCTAGTCGCTTTTAATTTTTTTTTAAGGGTGGGGGTGGAGGATTTTTAAAAACAAACAAAGTCAGTATCTTCTCACAACTGCAGCTGATTTCCTGTGTAAACGCAAACCATGTGATGTTCCATAAATGCTGCCAGCTCTAAATGACAGGAAATGAAAACCAGCGTGGAAAGGGAAGGTCCAGAGTCGGTTCCCAGTCCGAATCCCGTGACCGCGACTCTTCGGACCCACGGGCGCCCGCGATCGCGGAGGGGACGCTGCCCGGCCCAGCCCCGCGCGGGGCGCTCAGTTACCGCGGAGGGCGGTGGGGAGAAGGGGCCTCTTTTTCCGCAGCTTCAGGGCCAAGCGGGCGGCGCATGCATATTCATGAGGCTCATTAACCCCGAGGCCACCGCCTCCCCCACGCGGCAGGGGTAGGGACCCGAGTCCCGGCCTTCACGCCCTCCAGGGCCTCCAGGCTCTGCAGCTGCGCCTGGGGTGCGGAGGATTAGTCGCGTCGTTTGTCTCCAGCCTAGCAACACGTGCTCCCGTGCTCACATAGCCCCTCGCAGCAGCCGGCCCTACACCCCCTGGAAGACTGCGGGGAAGGGCTGCTAATTCCCAGGGGATTCCAGGTCTGGGCCTTGCTCAGCCGGCAGCTGGGGGCCAGGATCAGAGCGGGGTCCTGAAGAAGGCGCTCGGGGTTCGCTGCTGCGATAGGAGACTGTTGGGCCACAGAAGTCCACAGAGCTCACCAGCCACGTGTCCCCAGCTTTGTTTGAATAGTTTCAGGCGCTGAAGCTCCTGGGAGATGGCAAGGTGAAGGATCATGTCTCTGTTCCCTCTGCCAGGTGAGGCCCTTGCCTTTCAGACTTCACAAGGGAGCTTAAGCAAACCAAAAGAACTATTGGAGAGGTAGAGGGCTTGCTCTTGGACTCAGGGCCAGGCAGCTGCCAGCCTCTCACCATCTTGGCCACCTCACTGATCCTGCCTCCTCCTCCTGCCCAACTTAGTCCCCATGGTAGATGATGGGATACAGGATGGCCCCTGGCACCACTGACCAGTTCACATCTGCTCCACACGAGCCCAGCCTATAGCTACCCTTTCAGGTCTCTGGCACAAAATCTTGGGCTGGCCCAGCTTGGGTCACATGCTTAGTCCAGGTCTGATCAGCTGATAGGAAGTGGGTCACATGACACAAACAGGCTGCCCTGGGCCAGCCCCTGCATTAGGAGGTGTTTAAGGAGTGAGCTGGGTAGACTTCCTCAAGAGGTTTCAGCAAGATGCAAAATGTTGTCTTCAGAGGAGCACTCTGGGTTCCTGACCCAGAGCTGGCTTGACCTTAGAGTAAAGAGGAGAGGGCAGGAGTCCCCATCCCGAGATCAGGCCTAATTTTCTTCAGCTTCTGGCAGGGACTAGGAGTGAAGCCAAACTCCTCTTCCCCATTAACAGAGAGCAGGGAAGCAATGGAGCCAGCCGTCCCTCAGAGAAACCTCTGTGGCCCTGACTGCTCATCTAGAACACCAGCTCTCTCCTTGCCACCAGTCTTACAAAGAAAGGAAAATGGGACCCACTGTCTCTAGTTCTGAGGGAACCGGGGCCTGCCTGTAGCTGTGACCACCAAACTGACACCTCAGATTTCTCTGTAGCACATCAAGTGGAGAAGTAAAACACTCAGAGTCCCAAGTCCTAAACCATGGAATCTACTTTGGTTGGTTCACCAGAAAATGGATTCAGGGTGTGCTAGTCAAGATGGGCCTGACTTATAACAGTGGCAGAATCAAAATGGCTTAAAACAAAAAGATGTTTATTTCCCATTCACGTCCACTTGACGTTCAGGGGCTCGGTCTCTCTCCTCCTAGTGACTCCAATGGTCTAGGCATCTGGTTGTCTTTCACTGGGTCCTCAATGCCCTGCTAAGAGATGAGAGTGTGCAGGTTTGCATGGGGGCTTTTAGGGACCAGGCCTGAAAGTCTGTCACTTCTCCCTGCCTGCTATGAATCCACACAGTCACAAGACCACACCTAGGAACCAGGGAGTGGGAAAGGCTGGCTGGCTCTGCGTGTCTTGAAGGACAACAAGAGACTGGGTCCGGAGAGCACGCTCTTGGGTCATATTAGGAAGCACACAGACTGCAGGCAGATGGGAGTTGGGAGTCCAGGCTAAACCTCTAGGAGCAGCCCCGCGCAGAACAAATGAGCAGACCTTACCAGCCTTTGCCACCTAAGCACTAACTGCCAGGAACCTACTAGGTAACCACCTTCAACCCTGCTAGGACTAATTATCCTTCCGGTCCTAGAACTTGACCTTGCAATGTCTGGAAAACAGTGACCACTGCCAGTTCTGAAAGGTAGTGTCCCTGCCTTCACTCAGAACAGGGAGTATTGATGTCAGAGATAGGACACCTCTTTGCCCCTCCCCCTTACCTTCAGATTCTTCACTTCCAAGTTCAAGTTCTGCACAGGGGCACTTGAAGGGTAGGCTGAGGTCAGAGATTCTTCCGCAAAGAAGCCTGGGAATTTGAGTTCTGACTTTTACCCTGGGGAAGCAGGAATCATACTGTGAGCCTTTCTCAGAATAAAGAGCTAGAAGACAGCCATGGTGCAGCTGAGAAGGATCCCCCACCTCCAGCAACTGCAGTCCTGGCCAGGTGCTCTGGGTGACACGCGGGTGTCCCTCAAAGGCTCACATGCTCCCAAGTGGGCCTTGGAATAGGTGATCGAACTGCAGGACACTGCCACTGGCTCAGCGTCAGGCAGTAGGACTAGTCCTGGTGGAAGAAGGAATCTCCCTCCTGGCTTCTCCCTTCGCCTCTGCTTCCTGGCTGCCTTCAGCAGCTTTCCTCCACACACTCCTCTCTGAGACCTTTCTTCCTGGGAACCAGCCCACCATGGGCCCAAACAGAAGCTGAATGAACCTCTTCCTTTCTGCTGAAGGTGTCACAAGTTTTGTCCCATTGATTAGAAAAGTAGCTAAGACACCAGGCCTGGGTAAAATGGTATTGAGGGTAAATTAAACATAATGTTGAGGCAATTCCAAAAGTGAAAAAACTGAGAGGCAGAAACACAAGTTCCTGGAATTGGGAGGAATTTAAGGGTTTTCGGTCCAGTCTCCAACTTAACACAAGAGTCACTGCCACCACAACCCAGTCCCATGGGTGGGGCATCACTCAGTGGTACGGCAGTGGCCCATTGTGTGCAGGGCCCTGGGCTCCATCCCAAACACTGCAGCAAACGAACAAAAATGGTTGCCCCTGCCGATCAGCCCCGTGAAATAGTCACAGGGCTAATAATGCCACCCTACCTTTAGGAGACAGCCTTGCGGGTCACTTTTTGTTCTTCAAGGGATCTTTTTTTAGATAAAGCAGATACCTGCCTGACTCTGTCCTGCCTGTGGCCTGGGTTCTGCCCTGTGAGTCCACATGGAATAAATCTGTCCTTCAGGCATATGACAGTTTTTATATTCTACTAGCTTGTCCTCTTTCTTGTCATTTCCAGGAAAAACATTCCTACTTCTTTCCTCTTGAATCTTGATACAATGATCAGTTTAAGAAGTATCTGCAGGCAGAAGAGCACAAGGCTGTATCCTGTGTTCATTAGCCTTCTGTTACTATAACAAAATACCTGGGATAAGCAACTTAAAAACAGGAAAGGTTTATTTTGACTGATGGTTTCAGACTGTAGTCTGAGATCTTAGGTCCTGTTGCTCAGGGACAGGGGAGATGAAGCAGAATGATGGTGAGAGTGCCTGTCAGGGCCACTTGCTCACCTCCGAGAAGCAAAGAAAGAGAAGCAGGAAGGATCTGGAGTCTCCATATCCCCTTTGTGATCACCCCACCATGACCTGATTTCTTCCCATTAGGCCTCACCCCTAAAAGATTCCACTGCCTCCCAATAGTGCTGAACTAGGGACCAAGTCTTTACCACACGGTCCCCTGGATGACATTTTAGATATTCATTATAGCTCATCACTACTTAACAATACCTTGGGTGTCTGAATGTTCCAGTTGAACAGATAGGGAAACTAAGGCACTGAATGATGACAGCCATAGAAAAAGTCATCTGTGTTCTAGTAGATTCTCCTCCAAGTTCATCCCACTCCAGGCCCATCAGAGAGGTCCCTATTGGTGACCCACCCGGGGCTCATCTCTGCGTGCTGCTCCCACAATCACAGGACCCCGGAGTGAGGGGGCCCTGGTGTGGTGGCTGTCACTCTGGCACCTTCCAACAGCTGCTACAAAAGGCAACACATGCTGCTGTAAGAACACCGAAGCAGCCTCCTAGAACTTCCAAGATGGTACCCTGAATGTGTGACCATAATTACCTAGCAGGCACGAAAGAAAAAGACTTGTTTACCCTGAATTTTTCTGTTAGGAAAAAGACAGAAAGTTATGTTTTGTTCTTTTCTGAAACCATTATCTGTCATCTCAGCTAAACTCAGCCTGCTGGTTCCCCACAAGAAAAGAATGGAGCCCATCGTGAGAGAGAGCGAGAGTTACAGTGCGGAACCGCTCTGGAGACTAGAGCTGGAATAGAGCTGCGGTGTGTCCAGTTCAACGTGGACATTTCACAGGTCACCACGGCCACTCAGAACCTTGACTCAGTGAGGCTCGTTCCAAAAGCTCTGGGTCCTTCCCTGCATTCATCTCCCTCATTCGCTGTTTTCACAATTATAAAGGAAACGGATGATTATTTTTAAATGTCTGGAAAATAGATTCATCCATCAGGAAAAGAATACAAGTGGCCAAGACTAACCACTGCTCACAATCCAGTGCCTCTCATCATCTGGGTTTTCTACCTGTATTTATGTAGAAGAATGTCATGCTATGCATTTAATTTTGCAGACTTTTTTCTCATTTCATGTTGTATTGTGAGCATTTTGCCATATGGATTGGGAAGACTGGGTCACAGTGCATCTTGCTGTGCTCATTCCTCAGAACCTCTTGTAGGCCAGGCAGCAGCGTAGACTTTGGGGCTGAAATAGCAACAGGACAGCCGGTCCCAGTCCCAACTGATGAGTCGGAGCAGAGTGGGCCGTGGCCACGACAGAGCTGAGTTGTACGGCCAAGCGTCACACCAGCGGCCCACTGCAGTGGGTGGTAGTGGTGGCAAATCTTCCCTGAGGAAGTTGTGGCAAAGCAGGACCAGAGCGATGTGTGCAGAGAGAGGAAAGAGGAACAACAGCGTGCAAACTGGGTGTCGGGAGCTTATTTCATGAGCAGCTGGGCCAGTGACCGGCAACCAAGATCTGGACTTAGAAGTTTCAGTTGTTTCTTTTCTTTTTTCTCCTTGCTGTTGATGATGGTGCAATGAACATCCTTCAAGATATATCTGAGGGGGCCTCTGTTGACCTCAAGAGAATGGGATTACGGGGTCACATGCATGAATATATGTAAGGATTTTAATATATGTAATTACTGAGTTAATTCTCCAGGGGTGTCCCCAACATTAGCATAGGACTCCACCCATTCTGTACACTTGGACAATAGCAATTGGCGATAATGGTAACACCACTCTTGGTGTGTTACAGACTTTTTATTCACTAAATTCTCACAACCACCCCAGGGAAGTCAGCACCACTGTGCCCTAGTACAGATGGCTGGAGGAGAAACTTCGAGGTTAACAAACTAGGTCACTGTCACCAAACCGCAGGAAGGGGCTGGGCTTTCCACCCAGGCAGCCTGAGTCCTGCATTCTGTCTGTCTCACAGACTGGCATTTTGGTTACTGTGGTCAGTTTCATATTTTGTTTTAAATTTGAACAGTAAGTCTCAATACTGTTTATCTTTTCTCTTTCCTGTCATGTTTTTGGATATGCCTATTTGTGTGTTGAGAAGGATATGGAGTCGTTGGTGTGGTGTGTGTGTGTGTGTGTGTGTGTGTGGTTGTGCATGTGCATTGCCCACTTACAGACACAAAGTCGCATCAGGGCCATTCACTCTGGGGACACGTGGATCCGTGGAAACCAGAAGACTCCTTTATGTCTAGGTGGTTTCCTCCCCTATGACGTGCTAACACGGGCCCTGTATGGTTCAGGGTTTGGTGGTGGCAGCACGGGACAGGCTCCTGAGAGACAGCACCCAGAGCTCGCCCCGGGAACCTGGCTGTGGCCTGCACTGTGGTGGCTTGCGGCACCCGCTGCACGCATCCATCTGTCCATCTGCTTGGGCACCAGGCATCTGCTGTATGATTTCCTCCCAGCACAGTGAGAATCAAGAGACATCCGAAGCTAGGAGCTTGCTTATTTTTGCCAGCCTCTGGAGAGATCAGGAGGGGAAGGTGAGCTCATTTTCAGTTGAGGGCCTAAGATAGGAGCTTTTCTCCAGCTCACTGCTTGTTTCTCTGCTGTTTTTCTGTGTGATGCTTCCCCTGCTGAAGACTTAGCATCTGCTTGAGCATTAGCAAACTCAATCAAGGATAGAAAACGGTGAGTAAAAGCCACAGAGCCCTAACACCCACATTCTCAGGAAGGGCACTGTCCCATCCATGAGTGCCACCTGGCTTGTGGTAAAGCTGGAGAAGGGGTGTGAGCACCAGCTGGGCCCCTGGAGTGCTGCTTTCTGGGTGATGACGCCCAGAGAGCTTGCTGGCCAGGCCATCGAGGGCCACTGCACATGGTGCATATAGACGCCGTGGGGACTGACCTGTCTGGCAGAGGAAGAGGCTCCTCAGTTCCACATCAGCTGGGTAGGAGTTGTGGGAAACTCAGCTCTGAACAAGAAGTATGGTTGTAAATGGAGTGAATCTTTTTACTTTACCAGAACCAGATGTATAAAAGTACCAGGAAAGAAGGAAGCCAAAGGTTAGAAAAACAGACTACTGCCATCAGGAACAATGAAGTTTTATTGTCCTGCTTGTCGATGGTATGGAGTTTACGAGTTAAAATGCTGTAGGAGACATACCACAGGACGTTGGAGGGTGGGCATACCTCCTACTAGGGGCAAGAGAACCACTAAAAGCCCAAGGGACCCCAGGTGCAAGTGCAGCAGTAGCAGTGACCACAGCTTCCCTGGGTGTCCATCCGGTCACCTGCATCCCTCCATGTGGGCCATCCCCACCCTGGGCTCTCCACCCTCAGCCCTGTCTCATCTGTGCCCAGCTCCCCATCGTCCTCCAGGGCCCCAGGGTGACTGTCAAAGGTGCCTGCCCAGCCACTGTGCTGAATTCCTGCCTCTGCCAACAGCTCTCCAGTGGAATATCAGACTCAGCCGCGTCGGCGCCCGGTGTGCACACGCTGATGTGCAAAGGTGGACACAATTCAGGTGTGATCCAGGCATCATCGCTGCCTCTGTGCAAAGGCCTCCAAGGCTCACTTGCCTCCCTCGCTCCTAGGAAAAGCAGAGAAGTGCCCGTGGCTCTCGGTGCCACATGATGCAGCACTGTCCCACTCCACTCTGGACACTCCTCTGCTAGGCAGTTATGGTCCCACCCGAGGTCCTCACAGGTGCCACTCTTCGTGCCCTGAATGCCACCTCCGGGCATTGGTATTTCTCTTCTTTGAGTATCTGGTTTTTAATAAGGGCAACCTCTCCCCACCACACTCCCTGCACTCTTACTGCTTCAATATTTCATCATTCTCATGTTGTATTCTATTTAGTGTACTTATGTACTTACTGTCTCCACTCCCCATACCCCATAAGAGAAGATTCTTATGTTGTTTTGAGCATTGTGGTAATTTTGATGCCTAAAACTGTGCTTGCTTGTTGAACATCTGCATGACAGGTAGATTTTCCATGCAAGGCATTGCTAAAAGTAATTTGGATTTCCCTTCACCCCCATCCTGGCTCCCTGGTCATGCAATCTTATTTAATATTCATTTGAGTTAAAATGAATTTAATAGGCAGAAATTATAGAAATGTTAATGATTGCTCCAAATCAAACATACTCTCTTTGTAATGATCCCTTTCTGCATGCCATGCCATTTTGTATCAGACACCCTTGGGTGTCACTTCCAGTTCTCTCTGTCCCCCACCTGCTGCTCCAGTCCCTGGAAGTGGCCAGACCCCACTGGTTTAAACAGGTTCAATCTGACATCATCATCTTGGACCCTGTACCCTACCTCAGGCTTCATGATTTGTGATTCACAGTCATTTCTGCGCTCACAGTGGGAAGCTGCATGTGAGTTACACTTGTGCAAGGTGGAAACATGAGCTCTTCGTGCCGGTGGGTCTGTCCTCAATGATGGAACATGGGCTGATGGGTAAAGTCTTCTTCCCTTTCTCCCCTGGTGGACAGTCCTAAGGTGCCTCTCATAAATTCCTTAGAAAGGCGTATGTAGTGCCTGTAGTGGTCCAGTGGCAAGTGGCCAGTGATAACATTTGATGGGCAATAGTATCAGAATTCTCAGGTGGTCATCTGTGTGGACTGGAGGGAGGTGAGGGGGAAGGTGAAGTGGTGGGTTATGTGGGGTTGGAGCACCTGCTCAGCACAGAGACAACAGCAATGTAAGGGTCATGAAGTTGACTGGGTGTTTTTTACCAGATTGGCCCAGGACAGCCAGTTATCAACTCAAGGCATACTGTGAAAGCCAATGGACCTCTATAGAAAGATTAATGAGACCTACAGTATTTAGGGGAGAGTGTGCTGAAAATCAGACCCATGATCTAATTGTGAGATTGGCCAACTCACAAACAATATTGAATACACACTTTGACATGTATCCTGCATCAAATTCAGAGCACTGATAGAAAAAGAATAGGGCCATGAGAACTGGGGTGCAGACATTTGGAAAAATGATCCCTAAAATCTTGAAGCCTGTGTTCTAAGCTCCTATTTGCTAAAAGAGAACAACTTCTTGCTTGGACAAGCTGCAAGGACCTTACCTGAGGCAAGTAACTTACAAGATGCCATTTACATTTCCTTTTCAAGCTTCCCCTCACTCTTCTTTTCCTTCAAGATGATACTTATTGATAGGTCTCAGCCTCACCCAAGTGGGGAATTAGTTTTCATTCCAGCAAACAAACAAATAAACAAATAAACATGGTTTGTATACCAGAAGAATTCAAAAACTAACAGGAGCTAGAGGAATAGACATGGAAAGGATCTCTTGATAGTATTGAACAGAGTGGCTGGAATGAATGTCTACAAAGAGGAAATTTTACTAGGGGTGTCATTCACAAATTGAGGTTCAGTTCTGTGTAAGGACACTTGGAGCAAATCTTCATTCTGCCAGGGAGGTCTCTGGAAGTTTGGGTGTAATGGTAGATGTTTGTAATCCACGTGGAGATGCTGATGTTGCCCTTGCACAGTACTGACAAAGTGGTTGGAAAGTTGAGACATGTAAATTTATTAGGCAAAAGCAGACCATTCTGCACTTGTCCTCTCTTAAAAGGCCTGGAAGACACTTCTTTCACAAAAGCAACACAGAGTGCATTGGTGGTGGGGTGGAGATGGCAAGGTAGAGATGTCGATATTTTGGGGGAAGGTTTGTGATGAGTTTTGAGGGCTAGAAGTTCTGATGGAACTGGGGTTCCTACTGGTGTAGGCATGATATGACTCTGGAGTGACATGGGAAGGAGAAGACAAATACACTTATGTTGGTGAGGCCTGAGTGGCTGGCAGTGGGTACTGAAATTTTAGCTACGTGGATAGCTGGCCAGGTAGCTATGTGAGATGTGGTGATCAAGCACCACAACCCTTCACAAAGTCTCTAGGTCAGAGCTGATTCACAGATCCAGAGCCCAATAATGGAAGATGAGGATAGACAGGTACTTTTGACACAGGTCATTGTATCATGTGCCAATAAATACTCCCCTAATCCTTGCCCCAGAGTATGTACAATAAATACTCCCCGAATCATTCCCATGGAGGACTTTTAACCACAGTGTCTTGGTTACTTTTCCCTTGTTGCTGCAGTAAAATACCCAACACCCAAAATTAAGGAAAGAAAGGTTTATTTAGCTCACTGTTTGTGGAGGTTTCACTCCATAATCAACTGACTGCAAGGCAGGGTGGCATGGCACTGGGGCAACACTTCAAGGCAGCATCCTGAGCAAAAGTGGGGGAAACAAGCCTCCTCCTCCCTTATATTGTACATAGCCGCCCTCTTTTCCAGGGTGGGTGTGGCAGTCACAAAATCTCTCCTCCTCTTGTACAGGATGAGGATATTTACAAAGTAAGGATCCTGGCTCCCTACTGAGTCTCTTAGCTAAACTTCTAAACTTCTCAAATTGACACTATGTATCAACCATAACAATCTACCCCTTGCCAACTTGGCAACCAGACATATTCCTTTAAACCAGCCTCCAGATACAAAGGCATGCTTATTCTTAACATTTTGCAACTTGAACATTGTAACACAGTTTAACAATCCTTAAGAACCAGCATTAAGTTTATCGATATTATATTGCATTAGAAACATAATCCTTGGACCCCCAAAGATTCGTGCACATTCCTTTGTGCAAAAGCCATTTAGTCCATCTGCAAGAGTTGCCAAAATCCTAACAGTTTCAGCATTGCTGAAAAGTCCAAGTCCCAAGTCTCCGCCAAGATGTAAGGCAAACCTTAGATGCAAGCCCCTGTACAAATGAAAACAAAGTTAAACACTTCCAACAAGCAATGGTACAAGATAAATATTCCCATTCCAAAAGGCACAGACAGGGAAACAAAGGATTGGGACCAAAACAAATCCAAAATCCAGCAGGAAAAATGTTAAGTCCTATAGCTGCCCATCCAGCATCTGAAGCAATCTGACTATGAGCTCCAAAGGGCTTGCGTGGTTCCACCCCTATAGCACTTCTGGTGGTTTTAGCTCCCACAGCTTCTCTCTTGGGCTGGCTTTGCTCTTTCCTTGCAGGTTTCCAAACTTCTGGGTTCTCCACTGCACCTTTGGCTTCACACTCACAGCTTCACACACTGCCCTTTCAGGGGCACACTACCTGGCTTCCCAGGCCTTTTGAAATTAGGGTGGAAGCCTTTTTAACCTCAGAACTCATGCATTATGTATGCACCTAAAACCAGAACCATATGGATGACTCTGAGGTCTGCTATCACTTAGAGCAGTAGCCAGGCTTTCCTCTCTCTTGCCTGTAGGGGTCGAGTGCCTGGATCGCTGAGCACTCTGAACCTGATTGTGAGAAACAGATTCTCTATGTCACCACCATTCTGGAACTACACATGGCCTCTGCTGCCATTCTGGAACATGGTGTTCTGTGGCTTTCTACTGCAAGCAAAGTCTTTCACTTTTGTAGTTTTGAGGCTGCAAAGCATGGGGACCTGCTTTCTCTTCCCATGAAGCTCACAGGCTATCTTTTCTATTTTCCTGTTCCTTCTCAGCAAACAAGATCTCCTCAGCTCTATCTTTGTAGTCCACAGCTTTACTGGAGCTTCCTTTGTGGTCAGACTCACAACATTTGAAATCACTCTACTGGGCTCTACACTCTTGATTCACAACATAAATCTGGCAAAAAGCCCCCAACAATAGCCATGCCACCACCTCAACATTAGACTGCTTTGAAATTTCTTTTGCCAGATCATTTAGTCTGCCACCCTTAATCTCCATCTCAGGTAAAGTTTCTGGACATGAGCAAAATGCAGACAAACTTTCTGCCGAGCGGTAACACACATCGTGTGGAGTCCAACAACCAGTGCAGTCCTTGTTTCCAGCAGAAACCTCCCAAGCCTGTTCTCTACTGGCAGGATTTCTATTAGCCTTCTGGTCTTCTGAGTTCAGACCAGAATCTCCCATGCAGAACAACCTAAGGTGTTCCAGCTCTCTACATTCAGGTGACATCTCTGAACCTTTCCAAATTCTTTCCACAAGTCATAACAGGGTAATTATCACTAGGGAAAAAGGGATACTCAATCTGTTCCATGACTATTGGGTATGGGAATTGGGTGATTCTGACACCAGGGAAGCAGAAAGACCACTGTGTTTCTTCAACTAGAGAAAGAGATTATAGAGATGCTAGATGGAGTCATGGCCTCAGACTGACTTCATATCCAGTGTGTTTGGTTACCTACCCTGTATAACTTTTCCAGCACTGATGTTATGTACTGGTTGCAGTTCATAAACTTAATTCCTTCTATGAAAAATATGACCAGATTTGTGTTCACATGGGAAAGATGACCAGTCATGTTTGCTATTCAATGCAGAGTTTGCAGACACAAACAAAATTTAACCAAACACTTTGGTTTGCAAACCAAATTATTTACAAACAGAAGTGTTCATCTCCCAAGGTACCATTGTGATAGGGAGAGCTGCACTCAATATGCAGCAGTCCCTCACATTGTTGGAGGGGCTATGTGGAAGCCTTTGACCTTATATAAATTAGAAGCTTCTGATGAGGAATTTCAAGAGTTCATGCCATCATTGAAGTCATAAGAGAGGGCTGGAGACATGACTCAGTAGCAGAGTGCTTGTCTAGCATACTCAAATCCTTGGTTCAGTCTCAGCATTACAAAAGTAAAATAAAATGTGTACATAAAAATAAAGACTTAAAAATATGTAGGGATTAGTCCCCATTATTTCTCATTCAAAAATGTAAGAGCTAGGTGAATCATAGCAGATGGCAATGAACTTCTACAAGTGCCAATCAAGTGGCAACCCCTGTTGGAGACCACTACAAAGTGGCTCTGAGCAGGATTTAAAATTTGGTAATTGGCTTTTTATTTATCTGTGAGCCTGTGCTAGGCTTAGGCCCCTTGCCTGGTGATGGGAGCTGATTCATAGTAAGTGAACCTCTATGAATCACTGGTCCTGACCGAGGCCTGTAGTGGCCAATGAGGTCAGAGATACCTCAAAGGGCAAGGTAAAGAGGGCCACAGCTGATGACATCTTGGCTCCATAATCAATTAGGTTAATAGAGACTGCCCTGCAAGCATCTTACTCCGCAGGCATCTCAGTCCCACCACAAATGCCATCTTGGAGATAAGATAGTTCTTCTTTTCTGGCATCTTTTCCAACTCAGAGATGTCCTTGAAGTGACTCCCAAGTCCTGCTCAGTTCCAGCACCTCCCTCAGTATCCCCTCTCTTTGTCTACAATGAAAATAAATATGGGTGGTCCAGAGAAGCTCTTTGTCTTAGCCCTCATCTCAGTTACAGAGTTAAGAACTCTGTAGGGGCTTTGACCCTCCTGGAGTCCTAAAACCATACCATTTGTCTCATTTATCTAAGCCTTTGCCATTCGCTCATTTGGGAGATCGGGGATCTAGGCCAGGTCCTTGATAAACCCCATCAAGGCTGTGTTTAGTGGATGCATTAACACAGCCTCTGGCACTAGATGTGTAAGTCTTTTCTCTGCTGTGTGGGTCTTTTATTCACTAATCACCAGTGAGGATGATCAAAATCAGAGCTGTGTTGACTCCACCTTTCTAACACAGTATAGGCCAAAGGGACCTTGAGTATCAGGCCATTCCACAGGACACCTCTTGCTGATCTACCACACTAGTGACATCCTGCTAATTGGACCTGCCAAGTAGGAATTGGCAAGTGCTCTGCATGCTCTAGCAAGACACACATGTGCTGGACGGTGCCAGATAAATAAATATTCAGGACACTGTCACATGTTATGGGTCATGGCTTGGGGTATGCTGAAACATTTACTGTATAATGATTGACAAGTTAAAATATAACCAGAAAAGAAGGGGGTGCCTCATCTGGTGAGCTAGTTGGTGAGCTGCTTTGGATTTGAAGGCAACATGCATTACTCTTGGAATTTCTCTGTACTCCATTTACTGGGTGTCTTTGAAGGCTGCCAAGAAGAGCTGAGCACTAGAAAAGGCTCAGCTTCAGCGTCCCTGTCATTTGGGGATTGGGACCCAGAAGAGCTCATGTTATTGGAAAAACCTGGGTGAGTAAGAGTGCTGCTCAGAGCTCCAGCAGGAGAGCCATAGCATACCTGGAGCAAGGCCAGGTTTCTCCTTGTTCTCACCTGTTGTTTCTTTTCTTCACAGAGCCCACCAGGCAGCCAGTCCTCCCCAACCTGCTGAGTTGTCTTGTGGGTGACGTCACTGAAAAACCATGAACTTGATTCCTGGTCCATAGGGCAAGCCCAAGTCCCTATGGAGACCCAGGACACCTGGCATTTCAAACACAGCTCTGTCAGCCAGAGGGACCCCTTGGTGGCTACTGTTGATCAAGTAGTGTCTGAAATTGGAGACTGCAGTGTGAAGGACTTCCCATAATACCCCTGCTGATGGGGTTCCCTCGCATCCTTGGATTCTGGGACAGGAGGATAGCAAAGCCCAATCCTCCCAGGGAGTACAAGGACAGCTTCCTGAATTCTTGATCAAGTGTGATCTCTTAGACCCAAGCCCTCCAGGTCATGGCTGGCTCTTCTAGTATGACAGCTGATGCCTGAGTGTATGTTTCAGGGAAAGCACTCACCATTCTGGCCAGTGGGAGGTAAACAAGGCACAGGATCCAGTAATACTAGAAGGTGGAGAGCTCAGTCTCAGTCTGCTCAGAGAAGCAGGGTGGGAGCTGGTAAGTGATCAGCCCAGAGATGAAGCAATAGCCACAGCCTCACTCTCACTCTCACATTAAGCCTGACTTAAGTTTTAATTTATGTGTTACTATTATTATTATTATCTAGTTCTTTACATGTTAGAGATGCCAGATGAAGTATAGAGGGCATGCCAGGTGACTTCATGTCTGTTAACTGTATTAAAAGACTCCTGGAGAGGTGATGGGATCATGGCACACCATACTAATCAATTGATTAATACACTAATATTCATAGCTGTATGGGCTGTTAGGGGGTGGGACCCACTTAGAACATTTGGGTCTCTGAGGATGTGGCTCTGGGTGGTCATTTCTCACTCATTCAGTCTCCTGTTCTGCTGCCAGCCTTCCTGTGAGAAGCTTTGCTCTGCAATGTTTCTCTCTTGGAGCTGGAAGACCATGGACTGAAACCTCTAAAACCATGAGCCAAAATAAACCTCTCCTTTGAGTTGCCGGTATCAGGTAGTTTGTCTCAAAGGTGGAAAAAATGACCAGTACAAAGGCCATACATTTAAGCCAAGTTGAACTGTGATGTATCAAGTTTCTTAAGATTTGTAACCCAAGCTAGGTGTGGTGGTGCATAGTTATCATCCCAGCTACTTAGAAAGCTGAAGCAGGAGGACTGCAAATTCAAGGCCTGCCTGAGCAATTTAGTGAGACTCTTGTCTCAAAAAATGGAGGGGTAGTTATGGAGGATGTGGTTCAGTGGCAGAGCACTTGCTTAGTATGCATGAGGTCCTGGGTTCCAACCCCAGTATCATAAAAATAAATACAAATAAAAAAGAGTTTCCAGCCTGTTTTGACACTTTGCCCACACTGCCTACCTCTAGCAGTTAGAAACTGGGCCAGCAATGGTGGGCAGTGTCTCTGGAGGGTTCCTGCACAACCTGTGAACTCTGGGCAGGTGTGCCTGGGAGAGAGAGGTGGAGGAGTCACACCTGCTATGAGCCAAGTCCGATGGAGGAGACACTGGCCCAGGGGCCATGGCAGTGCTGGCTCCACCTTCCCCACCTGCTTCCAGCCCTGAAAAAGCGGAAATCACCCCAGTTTTGCTATCCTGAATCCCCTCTATGCCACTTGGCCTGGCCAAACACAGCCCGTTCACACCCCAAGCTAGACTGGGGGAGAGCGCTGCTCCTTTAATGTCTTGCTGGAGACTGAGGCCAAAAGTGCTGACTGAAAGTATGGTAATAACTTGGAGGGAAAATCCATATTGCAAATCACTTTACTTAGTGCGGCTCTACAGGAACTATTTATTCCCTGAGAGCCGCAGCCTCTTCATCAGGTTCATTGTCTTCGGAGCAGCCTGAGCCAGACCATGGAGGAGCAAGAAGTTTTTCACTCTTCTTGCCAGAAAAGCAGGGCAGGAAGGAATGGGCGGGCACAGAATTCAGTGACCACTGGTTTGGGCAGCGGCTTTGGGGACTGAATGCTCCCCATGCCTGGTAGCAGGAAGCAGCACAGGGGAGAGGGGGTGCTCTGTCACGGGGAGCCAAAAGTCGCCCATGTGTCCTCAGGGCGCTCAGGCCAAGGCAGAGCAGGAAAGGTTTCTGTCTGCAGGGGCAACAGTCAGCAGTGCAGTGGAAGATAACTGCTGCATCCCTAGAAATCCAGGTGACAGGGAGTAAAGACCTGTCCCTGAGAACACAGGGCACACAGAACTCAGCCTTCACGCCCAGCACTGCCCCAATCCCTAGGTCCCGCAGACTCCTCAGGTCAGCAGTGCTGTTTCTGGATTGCAGCTTAAGAGCCAAAGCCCAGAGGGGTTCAATCATTTGTTCTGGATCTCATGGCTGAAAACTGGCAAGTCCAGATCCAGCTCTCTGACCCGGGTCTTCTTCCCCGCCCTTGTCTGTGGTGCTCTTGGAGGAGGAAGGAGGAAGATTATTTTAACCCCAACTTGCAGTGTAAAGGGAGGGGGATAAAAATGGCTCCGGGCAGACCATGTCCCCAAGATGCAGTGCAGAGCCTTCCCCGATGAGGGGTATGGACTGCATAAAGAAGCCAGCACCCTGTCTGTTTGCACATTGGCCCATTGGGCCTGTCACCGTGGCTGCACTTCTGCTGCTTGTAGAGGGGAGGGAGGAAGAGGGGAAGGGGGGTCGTGGGGCCAGTGTTGCTGGGGTCAGAGGGCAAGGTAACTAAGACAAATCTGAAGTCCGTGACATACTTTTTTATTTTTCTGGATCTAGGGATATTCTAGAGGGTTCATCAGAGACCAAGGCAGATCTGACTGTTTAAAATTCGTAATTCACAAGCCAGTCACTTAAATCACACATCCAAAACTGAGCATTTCCTTTAGGCTCCAAACACAAAAGAAAAGAGTCTTCATTAAAATTTCCATTATGCCTGAAAACAGCCTTTTTGGGAATGTTATGGAGTATATCATTTGTATAGAACATCCTACTTTCAACTCCATAGTAGGTGTTACGCTTTGTGTCTGGTTGTCTCCCCAAAACCTCATGAAGTCATATGTGGGACTCTTTCAGAGGTGACTGGATCTAGAGTGTGTGATGCTGGGATCAGGGGTGCCTGATGACTAAGTTAGTCCACTGATTGGTTTGGCGTAGTTCTGGGTGTGGATAACGGGAAGGCCCAAGCTACCTTCTAAGGGCAGGTAATGAGGACAGAATATAAGGGACAGAAAGAGGGCTGCTCTTGTGCCCTTGCTGCTTGCTACTTCTTCTCTATTTCACTGCTTTTCTGCCTCACCCACCATGAGCTACTTCTTCTCTACCATGCCACCTTTTGTTGGAGCCAGCTGACTATAGACTAAAACCTCTACAAACTGTGAGTGTCAATAAATGCTTTCTCTTTAACTTTGGGTGTCAGGTATTTTGTCTCAAAATGAGAAAAGTAAGCAAGATAGTAGGTTGAATCATTTCATCAGGTGTCCAGGTAGAGCTAAATATGCCTATTGTCTTAACATTGCTGATGGCTATTTTATGTCAGATGACAATGATCTTACTTTGAATGAGTTTCTTCTTCCCAAATGAGGAGGCAAACTGGAAAAAACACACAGTGTAACTTGCTTCCATTTTTTCCCTTACAGACATTTCAACTGTCTTTTAGAGGAATAGCCTTGCCCTTGCATGACACCTCTGCAAATGATTCCCAAGATACCAGGCACAGCGACCCAGAAGTAAGAGGAGCAAGGCTGCTCTTTCCTGGGCTGAGCATCCATCCAACAAGATCTCAGAGGCAGCTGAGGACAGTGAAGCTGTTTAGGGGCTGCTGAGGCTGGTAGGGGGAGGGCACTAAGCATCGTGGGAGATGGAGGGGCCAAGCACTGACAGGCACATAATAGAGAATCACATTCAATTGATAAATGTTTTTAAAAGTTCTCAATAGAAGATGTATTTTGACTTTTCATGACAGCATTATTCACAATAGCCCCAAAGTACAGACAACCCAAATATCTATAACTGACGCATACCCAAAATGTGGTATATCCATACAATGGAATATTATTCAGCCTTAAACATGAATCAAGTACTGATACATGCTACCTTGTGGATGAATCTCAAAAATATTATGGAAAAGAAAGGTGCCAGACACAAAAGAATTTCTTCCATTGTGTGACTCCATCTATATGAAATGCCCAAAGAGGCAAATCTAAAGAGATTGGAAGCAGAGTGGTGAGTGGAGCTTGCCTTGAATTGGGGAGGCGTGGGGTGAGGGGAAGTGATGGCTGAGAAGCATGAGGTTGTTTCTTGCAGGTAATGAACATGTTCTAAATTAGCCTGTGATGGTGCTTGCACAGTTCCGTGAAAATGCTAAATGCCCTTGGCTAACATACTTCAACCAGGTGAACTCTAAATATGTGATTTGCATTTCAATGAGACTACTTTTTAAGTAAGGAGGAAAGAAAGAAGAAGGGAAGAAAGGAAGGAAGGAAGGAAGGAAGGAAGGAAGGAAGGAAGGAAGATAGAAAGAAAGAAAGAAAGAAAGAAAGAAAGAAAGAAAGAAAGAAAGAAAGAAAGAAAGAAAGAAAGAATAGAAAGGAAACTGGTGTTTGAGATAGGCCTTGGAGTTCGGGCTGCAAATCCACAGTGGCCCATTGGCTTTTCCTGTAAGACCACCTTTCAGTGAGAACTGGGAAGCAGTAATCCTAGAGGCCAGAGCGGCTCCCACCCAGAGGAGCGGGATTCAAACAAGCTGCGGCTGGGAAGCGGTGACAATACTCAAGCTTTGGATGTCACTTTTGAAGAAGTTGACAATCTTCCTCTTCTCCTCTCTCCTCCACGCAGCTGCCAGTACCGTCTTTCTCAGATGCAGATCACAGCAGTGTGCCCTCCCCTCTCCCTTCTCTGCACTGTAGCCTGCGGGACCCTGTTAGCTGGGGTAGCTCTGAACTACCCTCTCTCTCAAAAGCAGCAGGCATTTTTGCCATGTGTTGTATTTATGCTAATCCCTGGGTCTAGAAAGTTTTCTCTGGCTAAAACAATAATCAGATCTGAGATCTTAACTAAAAGCAACTTCCCATGATGGTGACCCCAGTTTTCCAGTAGGGAACTGGTCACACTTTCTTTGTTCACCCCATGGAACTTGTCTGGTGCCTCTATTACAGGGTTTGTTCCATTTTGTTACCTAGTGTTTGCTCACATTCTTTGGACTAATGGCAGGAGTAGTTGCTTTACATCCTGGACATATTTCTTGGGTGTCACTCCGTGCACAAGCTGCAACCTTGTTATTGTGAGGTACACACATTTAATAGGGACCTTACTTTAAGAAGTTTATAGTCCATGCTATCAACATGGATGCTAGAAGATTTTATCCAAAATATAGCAAGAGCTCTTACAAATCAATAAGAAAAGAGAAAATATCCCTCCAGAAAATAAAGGTAATTTCAGGTGCAACTGGTGAGAGTATTTACTGTTACCACTTTTCTGGAGTACAGTTTGACAAAACACATTAAAAATACAACACACACTTTTATTCATTAACTCCACACTCAGGCGCGTCACTCCAGGAAGCAATCAGAGATATACACAAAGATCAAATTCAGTGATGTTAGAAACAGAGTGATTCATAGTATTAAACAATGGAAATGGCACATCCATGAAATGGAATATTTAACAAAATTAAAGTTTATGTTTTCAAAAAGTACTAATGGCACAGAAAAAAATTCAGGATCAAGTACAGAAAGAGCAGAATACACACAAACAACTCTTACTTCAATTCCAAGATATCTAAGAGATGGTATTTTAGGTTACTTTTATTTTATTCCTTAAACTTTTCCAGTTAGGGTTACATTTTTATTTTAAAATTAGGGAAAAACTCTGGGAATGTAATACTTTGGTAGTGTATATGTTCAGCATGCACAAAGTTCTGGGTTTGGTGGCTAGCACTGAAAAAAAAGTGAAATTAGAAAGATGAAATTTTTTGAAAGAATACTAAGTGTAAAAGAAAGTTATGGCAAATACTCAAAGGGCAATGCTGGGCTGCAGTCAGTAGACACCTGTATTCTGTACTATGTCTCAGTGATTGATAGGTTAGTCAGTAAAAACACTTAATACCACCCATACAAATAGCTATGGTTGAACACAGAGAGTGACAAATTTCTTAAAGCCTGGATAAAATGGTTTTAAAAATGACATCCAATGAATAGAAGTTCTTGGAGACTATTGACAAAGAAAATGAAATAGACCAACATACTCTAAAGGCTTTTAAAATTACTGTACTTAAGAGCTAAAATGGATCTGAAAGATCAGAAATGTCACCAATGGAGAAAATAAGACCAAAAAGTATTTACCCACTTACACAAAGTCCGAGGGAGGTTTTATGGGTTGAATGGTACCCGAATTCCTATGTAGCATGAAGTCCTAATTTCCAGTGCTCCAGAATATGACCTTACATGGAGATTGTCATGTAGATGCAATCAGTGAAGATGAGAGCATTAGAATGGGCCCTAACCCAAGTGACCAGTGACTTCTTAAGAAGGGGAAGCTGGACACGGATAGGCACACAGGGAAGAGCACTGTGTGAACATTAAGGCACAGCTGGGGTGAGGCGATAACAAGCCAAGGAGGGCAGTGTACACCAAGGAGCCTGCGGGACTGGGAGAGAGCCTCAGAAGGGCCACGGCCATGACACCTTGCTCTTGGACTTGTGGGCTCCAGACCTGTGAAACAACACTTTCCTGTTGGTTGAGTCTCCTGGCGCGTGGTTTCCTCTGGCTGCCCTGGCCCATGGGTGCAGGGGGGTGGCAGAACCAGAAGCCAAGGGTACTGACTCTAGGCCTAGTGCCTAGGCTCTGGAGCATCCTGCAGGTGGGTCAGAAGGCTTTCTGAGTACATGGACTTTGGACTCTGTGCTGGTGGTATTTGTGATTCTCATGGCCAGGACAAGACCTACTCTGCATTCCCAGCCAAGGTCAGCCGGGAACTTGGGTTGGAACTGGAAATAATTTGACTCCTAGATTACACATATGGGTAGAACTGGGCCTTAAATCCTCTTGCCTAAGCATGAGGCCTGCAGGGTGGCAGAACCTGTGGCTACACAACTACACACTGCAGGTTTACAGGACTCATGTCCCCCATAAGTGTATGATTTGCTGTGACAACTGACATGCCAAGTTCGTGACCAGCACCTCGTCCCAGGCACTTGGCTTCCTTCTCACATTCCTCCTCTGGGCCCAGCTGGATGGGGCAGGAATGCTGGGTCCTGGACTTTTAATTCATTCCAGATGGTGTACTGAGTTCTGTTACTACTTAGGCAAACCAAAGAGATGTGAGGGATTGTGCCAGCCCTGATAAAGTGGGTGTGAACCAAGACATCGGCCCAGGAGGATAGGCAGTGACCAGCCAGCCGTCCATGGAGAACTCGCCTCCTGTGAAACAAGGAGAGGAGGACAAAGCCAGAAGCCAAGGCAGTGGTCCCATCCATAGAGACCTGAAGCTTCCTCCCCTGTCTGTCTGTCAAATCACGTTCCATGTTATAATCACCTTTTAAGCAACTAACTGGGAGGTCAGAGCAGTTTACGAGGTTTGTGTGTAAAAGTTATGTTGGAACACTAACTTTTTTGGGTAAAACTTTTTTTTTTTTTTTTTTTTTTGCAGCACTGGGGATTGAACTCACAACCTTACACCTATCAGACAGGCGCTTAAGTCACTGAGCCAAGCACCCAGCCCTGGTTTTTTGAGGCAGGTTTGCACTATGTAGCTCAGGCCGGCCTTGCGCTCGCGTTGTAGCCCAAGCCGGCCTCGAACTCACAGCGCTCCTCCTATCTCAGCCTCCTGAGTGCTGGGATTAAAGGCATGCGCCACCACCTCGGGATACCAAACCAAACTGAAGGACTCAATTTGTTTTGCTTTGTGGTACTGGGGATTGGAACTCGGGGCACCATGCCTGCTAGACAAGTGTTCTACCATTGAGCTACAACCCCAGCCCAATTTCTTCAACTTGAAGATAGGGAGGGAGATGAAGGCTGTGTGTAGAGCCAGAACTCTTTGATTTCCAGGCTCTGACTTGTCCCCGACTTGACCCTGTCCCCACCCAGCCCGCCTCCCCTGTAGGGAGGATTCATCCTTGAAAGACTTTGGGACATGTAGCCCAGTCCTTAACCCAAGGCTGAATCACTCTAAGAACCACCTCAGGGACCCAGCCAGGACTCAGATCAACTATCTACAGGCCCGAGGACCTTTGGAAATGCAGTGTTTCTACGGAGCTGCTTTGAAAGCAAAACAACTCTTCTGGAAGCCACTGCCTCCAGCTGTATGAGGGAAAAAAAAAAACCCTCTCAAATTCTAGTTCATAATACATTTTGTACATAGTTTGTGGTTTTATAGTCCCTTTAATCTTTCTTTCCCCCTGCACTCCTACAAAGATCTGGGCATCAGCCGTGCCAACACACAGTTGCACTTCTAAGCAACAAACTTGTAAAACCAGGCTCTGGACCATGGCCATTACCTCTTTGTAACATCTCCAAGAGCAGAGGGTGACATGATAGATTGAAACAGGTCCAAGTAGCCATTACTATGTTTTGTGTCAAAGAGCTGCTTTATTAAAGTCTTACAACTATAAATCAGGCCTGCTGAAGGTTGTATTTTCCTTGCCATCTCCATAACCAGGTCGACATAATCCAGCCCAGTACTGCTTCCCATCTGCCCAGCATCTTGTGGGCAGTTAAACCACAGGCTGGGCTGTCCTACGCTGGGGGGCAGCACCACACAGGGAGGGGCTGTGACCGTACAGAGACCGAGGTGAGCGTGCTCCAGCACCCTGTAGCTTGGGCACCGAGACTGCCAAGGACATTTCCTAGAGTCACCCAGCCCCTAACCCAGGCGCTTAGCACCTGGCACGGATAGCAAGAGGTTTTTGAATTTTGTTTTTAGTTTATCAAAATCTCTATTTCAAAGGAAGATGCTGGCTTGCCAGGCTCTCTTCTGAGAGGCCATAGCAGGAGGCCCAGCTTCTCTGACTCTCATGCCGGTTGTGAGAACTAAGGGGAAGAGGAGACTTTGCAAAATGGCCCAGCAGAATGTCCAGCCATATTAAGTCCTTGACCTGTGCCATTAACATCTGAATTTCTACTAGTGATGGAACTTGGTAGCTGCTTCTTGATAGTAGGATAATGTTGATGTGAAGTAACACAAGCACTCTTCCTGGTCCCCAGGATGTCTGCCAGGACAGCTGCCTTCTAGCTGGCAACTTCAGCCCTACGTGTGTGTGGACATCCTAGTTTGGAAATTCCTTCTGGGGCTCAGGCTGGTGAAATGAGCAACGGCTGAGAGATGCAAATTGCTGTCATTAGGGCATGTGCGACACGCAACCAGTCCCGCATTCCTCCTCTGTGTGCAGAGCAAAGTGTGGGAGATGATGATTTAATCAAAGAAAACTTGTAGACAGTAATGCTGTGCAGACACAAACAGAAAGAGGGACCACTCTGTCTTGTTTGTTCTTTCTTCGTCCCCTAAAGAAAATAAAACGCACATGTGGGAAATCTAAGCTAGACTTCCAAGTAGTCTGCATTCAAATTAAGGATGAAAATCTAATGCTTTTTGGGTTTGGTATTGAAAAATGTATAATGTTCTGAAGACAAGATGTTTATCATTCATTTTCCCCCTCGTTTCTCCCAGAAGAATCAAATCATTCTCTGTTGCAAAGTGTCCTGGTGACTGCACCAGAGAAGAAAAGCGGTTAAAACAACAGGTGGCCTGTGGGATTTGCCTGTAATTAAATATTCCAGGAGGCAGGAATTATCTTACAAAATGAAAGTTCTAGTTTAATTGCATCCACCTTCTGCCTTTCTTCTTTTTTATAACCTTCCTTTGGTTTCTTCTTTCCTCTCTTCCTGCCTTTTCCTTGTAGCCTTCATTTGAAAGCAATTTCTTTCAGAACCCTTAAAAAAATGAACACTTGCAAATATGTGGTTGCTTCTGAAGTATTCTCCAAGTCTGGCTCCAGGGAGTCCCAGCCAGTCCCTAGTCTCCAGGAATATGAGGACTGCCACCAGGCAGAGCCAAGTCTGCCATCTTGAAGTGCCAGGACCTGCCCTAGGGTGCCACACAGGTCAAAGAGTCAGCCTGAATGCTTCAAGTGGGTGTGGCTTACTCTGTGTTAATTATAAAATTGTTCTTTACTAACATGGACAAAGAGGAAGAGGGGGACAAAGAAAGAAGGCAAAGGAGCCCCTGTTTCATTATAGTTGGCTGAGCAGACTGCAGGGACATGGACAATCTCACACATGGCCCCCTTAATATGACTTTCTCCTGATGCCACTCTGTTAGAGGGACAGACTGCATAGCCCAAAGGAGCCGAAGGGATAAAGATCATGGGCTTTGGAGCCAGGCTGGATTTGATTACCAGCTCATTCACTTACTGGTAGACAACCCCACCCATCTCTCTCTCTGTCTCGCTGTCTCTCTTCAGTGACACAGCCATGGAGCATAGGGGTCCAGGTGGCAGCTCTGTCCTTCTGGCTCTGCAGAAGAAAGGATGGACAGGTCTCTCAACTGGATGCCCAGGGCTCCCAGATTTCCTAGGAATCAGAGGGGTCCATATGTGCAGAGGAAACAATAGCATTTCTTGTGGATAGTTACAGAAAATCCAGCTTCATTTGAGGTTGGGACCCACAGGACCTCTCGTTTCCCACCCTTCCTGTACAGGTAATTATCACCCTCAGTTCCCATCTTGGGCAGAGGAGGCATAAGGAGACCAGGAAATTTCACTAGGTTGTGTGGATGGTGATAGGTTGCTGGTGAAATAGGCAGAGAGGGAGCCCCAAGCACAGAAAGTGGCCCTGGAATTGCCCTGCTGAGCTTGCTCTGAGAACTCGGGTCTTCAAGCCCCATGGACAAGGAGAAAGCACACATTCAGGCAGCCCCACATTCCAAGGGTCCATGGTAGAACCTTATGGGCACCCATTAACCTTCTTGTCTTTCTTTCCTATAAAGCAGGGAGAGCAGTTGTTGCCTTGAGGTTACTGCAAACATGGAAAGAGTCAATCACCAGCACAGTGACTGTCTCTGAGAGACACTTTAGCTAACTTCATCATACGAACATCCCAGAGTATACTCACACAAACCTAGGTAGTATGGGTGTGTATGAGTCATGTTCTCACCACTGGGACATGAACCCAAGACCCACAGCTTGAAGGAGGAGAGGTGTATTTTGCCTCACAATTTCATAGGGTTTTCAGTTCACAGTCATTTGTGACTGGCTCCCAGTCACAAATGGCATGGTAGATGGCATGGTGAAGGAAAGCTGCTCAACACATGGCAGCCAGGAATCAAAGAAAGAGTAAGAGCCAGAGCCAGAGATATAACCCTCAAAGGCATATGCCCAGTGACCATCTCCTCCAATGGGGTGGCACCTCCCAGCAATACATTCAGTTAGGAACTCATCAGTGGATTTGTCTACTGATAAATATAGAACCCCCATAATCCAATCACCTCCCCAAAGCCCCACCTCTGACACATGAAACTTTTAGGGGGTTTGTTTTAGATCTGAACCATAACAGGGTGTATCACTCAAAGTGGCCTTGCTGCACGACCAGGAGCAGAAGTAAACACAAGATGTATGAGGCTACTGCTGTGCTACAGTTTGCAGTAAGCTTTAAGTAGTAGGAGTGAGCTCTAAAACAGTGATAAAATATAATAGACCATTAATAGTCACTCACGTTCCTTAAGTATTATGGACTGCACACGAATGTTGTAGTATGTACTATTTATACTTCTGGGCCACTAGCAGCAAGGCAGGATGCTGAACATGAACACCACTGCAAACACAAGAGAAATGTGTTGCACTATTACGGCTGCTACATCACTCACTAGGTGACAGAAGCTTTTTGATTCCATGATCATCTTTTGAAGTGTGCCCAACATGTGGTACTTGAATCTGTGGTTCTAATAACATGTTCTACACTTCTGTCACCTTCATCGCATTAGTAGATAAGTGCTATTGCACCCATTTTAGAGATGAAAAAATTAAGAGATTAAACAACTTACCTCAAAGCTCATCTCAAACCCAGTGCTCTTCCCCTTTGTTTCCTTTCTGGTTAAATTTCACCACCTCCTATAAATGCCTCCCCTCCCAGACCCCTGTAGGGGACCTTCGGCTCTCAATCCTTCAATTCCTGTCCTCCTGGGCTCACTTGGCCCCAGAGTCTGGAGTGAGAGGAACAATCTAATTGGGTGCAGAGCAAGCCTTGGGTCCTTACTCCAGTCCCTAATATTATTAACTTAACTGAAATGGCTTCCATTGGTCCAATGTGCAAAGGTGCCCCCAACCGCCCACCTGAGGCTCATGACCCGCCACAGAAAGATGCACTGAGGCCAAAATGTTCCTCCAAGTGGCTCACAGCTGACCTGGAGTGGAAGACTGGCTGCCATTGTTAGCCATGTTTTTACAGGGCATATATCCAGGACTGCTCCATCTTCCATAAACAGCCTGTTGGTATGGCGATCACGAAAGCAGACGTTTGGGGCTGTTCAGGGGATGGGCAAGGGGCACATTCCCACTCACATATCTTAGGCTTAGTGCTCTGTGAAGAACTCGGCACTGAACTGCATGAAGGGGCCCAGCCCGCTTCAGGATTAAAACCTCACCAATTCAAAGAATACCAGCGTGTTCCCCATTCCAGCAAGCCTTGCCCCCACGTCCATGCCAGGAAACAAAAGCAGACTGTGGAGCCTGCTCCACCGCATACCGCCTTGACCTCCTTCCTCCTGCCCCACTCCACCTTGACAAGTATTTCTGCCTCACGGTCAAGGCCCAGCTGTGGCTCGAGGTCACTGAATTCACCATGCTAAACAAGAGCTTCGCTGATGTTTTAGAATTTCTAGGGTGACCTAATTCTCTGTATCTGTTTTTCACAACTCTTTCATGTTTCCCTCTGTTGTTTATAAGAGCAATTGCTGGACTGAAATCAAGAGCTCACAGTGCCAAGACACCAGAGAGACTATGGGGCTTAGAAGCATGGAGAAAAGCTTCCCAGCTGCCAGTTCCTCCTGCCCAGGGGCTGGCACAGGAGCAGATACCTGGGATCCTTGGAGTTGGCCCCAGGTGGCCTTGTGCTTGCACCCAGACCTGTGGAACTCATGGCTCAGGGCCTGGTCTGGTAGCCTCCACAGACCAGGAGGGGTCTCATCTTCATCCTGAGGGAGGAGAATGTCGGGCACAGGTTACCTCACCTGCATGCTATAGAATAAAGAACGAGTTTCCACGCAAGGTCCTGGCAGAGTAAGACTGCCGGGCTGCACAGCACTCCATGGAGCACTTTCTGACTGTGAGCTCTGCTTCTTGCACCAGCGAGACCTGGGAGGGCAGCAGGACCCTGTGTGTTTTCCTCCATTTCTGCAGATGATGAATCTAGGTCTGAAGGTTAGAGGACGGGCTGCCTTCCATCCAGCTGCCTGTGATTTGAGTCCAGAGCGGTTCTCTATGTCCACCCTCACCCCACCCCACAGGACCCCTGGGAGTTAGAGAGGCTAGCCGGGGGAGACTACCCTGTAAGAAGAAAATGGGATAAGTGATATGAGGGACTTGTCCAAGACCATGGCCCTAGGTGGAGAAGCCCAAATAGAAGAGGATGTTTCTGATTCTAACTCTCAAAAGTTTACATGCAAATTAGAAAGCTTAAGTTGTATCTGTTCTTTCAATTTTACTGTAAGTGGTGGGACTATTTGGAAGATGTCCATGGTGACTCCTAAGTTCCCGATATTTTATATATTCCACAGATTTTTCTTTGTCTATCCCTGAATGGAGAGTCTGTCTGGGTGGAGCTGGTGCTACTGACTCTGGAATACAAGCTCCTACCCAGGACCTGGGCCATTCCCAAGGGCTTCCACCTACCCGTTCGTACAATGGTACTCCTGTCACCACCAGCACCACCGTCACCCTCACCTCTGCACACCGTGAGGACAAACACGAACAGAGACTGCAATTAGGCAACAAGGTCACCCAGAGGGGAGCCAGGGACGTTGGCATTCGAACTGGGGATTCTGATTCACAGTCTCTGCACCAACCACTTGGCTCTCCTGCCTCTTTCCAAGCACCACTTACTCCTCCTGTGTCTGTGAGGGATGAGGAAAGGATCGGATTTTATAGACATGAAGCCCCGAACTTGTGACAGCATGATTAGATTATCCTCCTTAGAGCTGTAGCTGGTTTGGGAGGCTCAAATTTCCAGACTAATTTTCAAGAAGCTGCACTTAGGTTTTTAGCATAAGCCAAGAGAGGAAGAAATATTCAGGAGTAAACCCCCTTGACCTGCTTCTTAAATTTTAATGTGCACAAAAATTCCCTGGAGATGGTGTAGAAATCCAGGTTGAGACTCCGAAGGTCTGGGTGGGGCCAGATTCCTCATTTTCAGCAAGCTCCAGGGTAGGGTAGAAGGGTCTGGACTGTGACCCCACTATAAGTAGTGAGGCCCAGGTTCCCAGGCTTGATTTCTGGGGCTCCAGAAGGCACCCCAGGGGCAGGCCTGGGGCCCTGGCAAGGGGTTCTGAGTAAGATTGCCACTGACAAAAAGACTTTTTCCTGGTTTGGAAAAAAAGTTAGACAACCACAGCCCTAAATAAAATATCCAGTGCATTTGGAGATACTTACTCATGTGTGTGGCAAGACATTTCTGTCCCCAAAGAAAAAAAAAAACTTTTTTCTATATACTTTGCTGACTCAGGGGAATCAAAAGCTGTGTTTGGACAGCTGGCCTCATATTGACCTCCTGCTACCTAATAGAAAATGTTGGAGGTACTCTGCTTAAAAGTAATTATATTTACATTCTCTCTCCTCTCCTCTCCTCTCCTCTCCTCTCCCTCTCTCATTCTCTTTCCCTCTCTTCCTCTCCTTTTCTCTCTCACAGGAGAAAAGGATACCTGCTTCTGGAATTCATCAGCTCCAGCTGTTTACTTCTATTTGAGGCCAGAAATACATTTTTCCCCCTGTGTCTAATTTTCTTATTGGAGGAAGGGGGAAAGAAGTCTTCCAAGATCAAATCATGAAATTGCTACCTTCATGTGAAAAATCGGTCTATTTGTTCGGAATGTTGAGTGAAAGCTCACCACCAGACCAGAGGAAACAAGATATTGGGGTATTGGACTGGAAGGAGCTGAATATAAATCCAGTGTTCTGGAAGAAAAGAGCTCTGTGATAAAATATGTTAGGGAAATGCCGTGTTAAGTGAGCCTCTCTCCTGAGGGATTTCTTAGAGTCTGCTATGAGAAATTAGAGTTCTAATTCCCCAAAGACAATTATAGTCATCAGTGCTTCCCAAGCTTCCCTGAAATCACACAGAGCTTCCTTTTTATGGATGTTTTGAGGGACACTCAGATTCCATGGACCCCAACCCCTAGGAGAAACTGACCAAGCCCCCTCTAGATCACCTAGTGCAATCTCTAAACCTGGGAAATTGCTCTCCTTTCATGGGTTACATCAGACAGCAAGATCTTCTATCTATGGAATTACAATTCCAGAACATTCCAAAAAGACAGACTCTGGACCAGCTCTGGGAGTTTGGTGCTAAGGCAGAGCGAGAGGGCCACTCCAGCAGTCTGGTGCTGAGCAGTCTTCCCCACAGTTCCCTCATGCATGTCTGGGACTGGGTCTCATTCCGCTTGTGACTCCAGGGTGGCTCACAGAGAGCCATCAACAAATCTGGGTTCCACTGACTGTGGTGCGTTTGCAGAGAGGAAGCGCCCCCTGTTAGAGGATACACAGAGCTCCTAGAGACCAGGAAGAGGTGGAGAGAGACTTCTGCTTGATGGGAAGAATGCAAGGAAAGGAGGGTTGCTGGGAAGAGAGTGTGTAGGTGTCCCATTCAGACGGGCAAGGGCTTGTTGTCCCTCTACTCTTCAGTTCATTTGATCCTCAGTTTGCTCATTTCCCAAACGAAGTATCAGTTTGATAGTTCTCAGGCCCCTCTGGGTCTGGCACTCAAGGCTTCCAGCATGGCTGCCCCTAGCATGTTGCTAGGTGCTAACTTTTAAATTTTTAATCAGCTGGGAGTTTGGCTCAGTGGCTTAAGTGCCCGTGTGGCAGGCATGAGATTGTGAGTTTGATCCCAGGTGCCACTTAAAAAAAAAAAAAAAGGACAAATTAAAATTTTAATCATTATATGTGTGCTCGACCATTTATTAGAAAAATATGTGAAATAGCACCTGAAGGTCCCACTTTCCCAGATGTCCTTACTCTGATGGAGTCTGAGGCAGGAGGACCCAGGTACTCCAGCTGCGCACAGGTGGGGAGTAGAAGTGGCAGGCAAAGGAAGCCTGAAGCGTAGGCTCCCAGGACAATCCAGCTTCTCAGAAAGCCTGCATCCTGCCTGCAAGACGGAGCTAGCACTGGCTGGAAGGTGTAGCTGACGGTCTCCCGCCGTGGCAGACCTGAGGACATGTAAGAAGGTCTGCGGAGGAAAAGAAAATAATAGGAAGTGTGCAGTTCCTGCTCTCCCAGCAGCCTTCCAATCTGGTTTCTGTTGCTTTGGATTTCAAGAATTGCACTTAATTTACAGGATGAGATTATCTTAATTCACACTGCTCTCAAGAGCACTTCTAGAAAAAGCTGTATTTAAACTAAAATGTAGGAGAGAACACCTTCTCTTAACTCAAAATGGGTCTCCCTTTGACCCCTTCATACTGCGGATTAATGTGACATGAGGTTCTGCATCTGCAAGCACCTTTGCTTAAATAATGTAAAGTTTTCTATTTTCTGACTATGGCTCCAACCTGGCAAGAGGGTTGTATTCATTTATCTCTCTGCTACAGGGCATAAGAATAGTTGCCAAGATTTAGTGTGGACTTGTCACATCTCACAATTTACTAACTTACTTAACCCTGTGATCCAGGGATTGCTATTCTGTCCATTTTGCTGATGAGGAGAGCAAGGCCCATAGATGTTAAATTATGCTCCAGGTTGCAAAGTCATTAAATTGCAGAGCTAGGATTTCAAAGCCTTAACCACTACTCTGCCTCCCTGGGAATAATGTTCAGGGCCTTTATATAAACTTCCTGGTCACATATCCAAAAAGGAAAAGGGAAATGCTAGATGTGTGGATTTCCACAGTCAATAATTTGCAGTATGTACTGAGGTGACCACAAAGCTTCTTCTAAAGTAACATGGGAATCTGGTGAACTCCCAGGGGACCCGACTGGGTAGGTGACTGTCCAGGGAAATGGAGCCTGGGAACCTGTGGGGAGAAGGCAAGAGAGAGGTGGGAAATGAGAAGCCCCACTGCCCCACTCAAGCGTTTTCCTAGGTTTAGACTCAGGAAAGAGGGAACAAGTTGAGCCCTACAGAGGGTACTGGGGATGTGGTGAGAAGCTGGTATGAGCTGCTTATCTACCCCAGGCCAGAAGAGAGATCATTTATGCAAAGTTGTGTATGACCTGCAGGGCCCTTGGACCACAATTCAGGCAGGTAGATCATCCACCCTGGAAATGGCCACTTGTCCCCCAGGGCCCACATAACGCTGTGTCAGAGGGCCATGAGAGGGCTGGGGACTGTCTTCCGTGACCATGGGAGCTGTCAGGGCCAAGTAAGGAGCAGCTCACGGGGCCTGGCCTCTGTCCTGCCCTCTGCCCTGGATCTGGGAGGACTACTGGTGAGTCCCACAGCCTCTGCTTGGCAGCACTGCCCCTCTGAATCCAGACCTGCCAGACAGCAGCTGGCCAGACATCTCCAGCTTTCACCCAAAACCATATTGATTGCTGCCCCACTCCCTGTCTCAGCAATGCCAACATCCTTGAAGTTAGCCTTGATCTCTCCCTTTCACACCCCACAACTGGTCTATCAGCACATTCTGGACATTGCCACTGAAAACCTCCTCTTTGCTCTATGGCTAGTGTTCAGTGCAAGTCACAGTTAGGTCTGTGGGGCGCTGGGGCCTTCTGACATCTGCCTGCTCCCATGCTTCCTTGCCACCCACCCAGTCCATCTGGCAGCAGAGGGGAGCTCTTGACCATCCCCTCTCTCCTCCTTTGCCCAGGCTCTCTCTCCAAGGCCTAGTTACTCCAAGATGTCAGCTCTTGCTGGTCTCTTGCTCCCCACCAGCCCAGGACTGGCATGGTCCTCCCCCAGGGACCTTGCACCTCCCCTGGGAGCCTGGTCCTCCTGCATATCTGAATGTTTTCCTTCTTTACCACCGAATTCCAATTCAAACTGCCACTTTCGAGCTGAGACCTGTTTGGGCCACTGTGTAAAATGGCACCATCTCCTCACATATCCTCTTTCTCTTCACTAATTCCTTTTCCCCCAACAATTGGTAAGCCAGAGGCCCTCCCATATCTGACCTTCAGGTACACACATGCTGTCTTTTCTCTCATTGCTGAGACAAAATATTCAATATCCAAAATTAAGGAATGAAAGGTTTATTTAGCTCACAGTTTGTAGAGGTTTCAGTCCATAATCAGCTGGCTGCAAGGCAAGGTGACATGGCACAAGGGAAACAGTACAAGGTGGCAGAAGACAGCAAAAGCAGCAGAGCAAAAGCAGGTAAGAGCAAGTCTGCTTTACTCCCTTATATTGTAAGCAGGCTACTACCCTCTAGGGTGGGTGTATGTAGCACTCACACCATCTCTGTGCTCTCCCCTTGCACAGGATGAGAATGTTTACAAAGTGAGAACCTTGGCTCCCTGCTAAGTCACTTCACCAAACTTCTAAACTTCTCAAGTTGACACAATGTATCAACCATTAAAAATCCACCCCTTGTCAACTTGGCAACCAGACACATTTCCTTAAATCAGTTTCCAGATACAAAGACATGCTTATTCTTATCATTTCACAACTTGAACATTATGACACAGGTTTAACAATCTTTAAGAACCAGGGTTAAGTCTATCAACACTATATTACATTAGAACCATAACATTCTACTCTTGCCCCACCCAAAGACTCATGCACATCACTTTATGCAAAAAGCATTTAGTCCATCTGCAAGAGTTGCCAAAGTCCTAACAGTTTTAGCATTGCTGAAAAGTCCAAGTCCCAAGTCTCTTCTGAAATGTAAGGCAAACATCTAGTTGCAAGCCTCTGTACAAATGAAAACAAAGTTAAACACTTCCAACATTCAGTGGCACAAGATAAAACATTTTCAGTCCAAAAGTTACAAACAGGGATACAAAGGAATGGGGCCAAAGCAAGTCCAAAATCCAGCAGGGCAAACATTAAGTTCTGTAGTTCCACGTCCAGCATCTGAAGCAATCTGTGGTAAATTGTGAGCGCCAAATGGCTTGAGTGGCTCCAGCCTTATGGCCCTTCTGGTGGTTAAAGCTCCCACACCTTCTCTCATAGGCCTGGTTTGCTTTCTCCTTGCAGCTTTCCTTAGACAATCCCTGTTCTTGGCTTTTCCAAATTTCCCGGATCTCCACAGCATCTTTGGCTTCACACTCACAGCCTCACACACTGCCCTCTCATGGGTACACTACCTAACCTCCCAGGCCTTCTGAAGTCAGGGTGGAAGTGTTCTTAATCTCATAAGTCTTGCATTCTGCATACACCCTGTTATGGTTTATACTTTGTGTTAACTTGAGAAGTCTAGAAGCTTAATTAAGTAACTCAGCAGTTCCACATCCTGGGGTGTAAAGGACAAGCAGTTACTTGTTCATTGTGCCTATTTGAGAAGGTCAGAAGTTTATCTGAGAGACTCTGCAGGGAGCCAGGGTTCTTACTTTGTAACTATCCTCATCCTGTGCAAAGGGAAGCAAAGATATTTGTGAAGCTACACCCACCCTGGAGGGAAGGGGTGGCCTGTGTACAATATAAGGGAGAAGAAGGGGCTTGCTCTTGCCCCCTTTTTACTCTGGCTACTTTTTGCTTGGCTGCTACCTTGAAGTGTTTCCCCTATGCCATGCCACCCTACCTTGGAGCCAGTTGATTATGGACTGAAACCTCCAAAAACTGTAAGCTTAATAAACCTTTCCTTCCCTAATTTTGGGTGTCAGGTGTTTTGTCCCAGCAACAGTAAAAAGTACCAAAACATACCCAAAACCAGCACCACGTGGATGATGCCAAGCTCTACTGTCAGATGGAGCAGTAACCAGGCTTTTCTCTTTCTTGGCTGTAGGGGTCAAGTGCCTGGATCACTGGGCATTCTGAATCCCATTCTAAGGAACAAATTCTCTGCACTTCCACCATTCTGGAACATGGTGCAGCTGCTCCCATTCTGTAACATGGATGGTTCTCTGTGGCTTTTTCCTCAAAGCAATGTTTTTCACTTTAGCAGCTTTGAGGCTGCAAAGATGGAAACTTGTTGCCTTTTTTGATGCTGTCAGGCCATCTTTTGTATTTTCCTGTTTCTTCTCAGCAATCAAGATCTTCTCTGCTCTACGTTTTTAGTTCATAGTTTTATTGGAGCTTCCTTTCTGGTCAAACTCACAATGTTTTAAATCATCCTGTTGGGCTCTGTGCTCTTGATTCATAACATAAATTTGGCTAAAAGCCTCCAACAATGGCCATGCCATAGCCTCAATATTCAAATGCCTTGAAATTTCTTCTGCCAGATTAATTAGTCTATCACCCTTAATCTTAGTCTTAGGCAACAACTCTGGACATGAGCAAAATACAGACAAAATTTTGGCCAAGCCATAACATACATCATCTGAGTCTAGCACCCAATATAGTCCTTATTCCCAGCAGAAATCTCCTGAACTTGGTCTTTACTGGCAAGATTTCCATCAGCCTTCTGGTCTTCTGCACTCTGACCAGAATCTCTCATATGGAACAGCCTAAGACATTCTAGTGCTACTCTTTCAGGTGACATCTCCAAACCTTCCCGTGAACCATTCCCAAATACTCTTGAACTACATGGTCAAGTGCAGTCAGAACAATGACCCCACTCCTGAAACCAAATTCTGTCTTAATTAGTTTTCTCTTGTTACTGAAACAAAATATGCAACATCCAAAATTAAGGAAGGAAAAGTTTATTTAGTTCAGTTTGTGGAGGTTTCAGTTCATATTCAGTTGGTTCCAAGGTAAGGCAGCATGGCAAAAAGGGCAACAGTTCAAGGTGGCAGAAGATAGCAAAAGTCGAAAAAGCAAAGGGGGAAAGAATAAACCTCTTTTTCTCCCTTTATATTGTAAGCAGGCTATCACCCCCTAGGGTGGGTGTATGTAGCACTCACAGTATCTCTGTGCCTTCCTCTTGCACAGAATGAGGAGGTTTACAAAATGAGGACACTGGCCCCTTGCTGAGTCACTTTATTAAACTTCTAAACTTCTCAAGTGGACACATATATCAACCATTACACATGCACACACACAGGCATGTGCACACACATCCCCCCCCCACACACACACATACACATCAGTAGTAGCAGTAGCAGCTCATGGCTACTCTGAGCCACAGCTTTGCAACTCTCACTACAGAGGGGAGAAGGGTGTGAGAAATACCTGTCTCCTGTCACAGGAATTTTTAGAAACCTAGGAGAGCTAGGAGCTACCTCCAGAAAAGGCTCTGTCCCCCCACCAGGCAGGGAAGATAGGTGGTTGGGACTCTGCCCATCCCAGAATTGCAGGAAGTTGACAGTTGGGGAAACCAAGGGAAGACAAGCAGAGAGAAGCACCTTTGCCTTTATCAGAGTAGAGCAGACAGGTGTCCCAGTGTTCCTGGGGCCTCCACTAGATCACGAGGTCCTGGCCCCCATCTTCCCTGACAGTGCCTAGCTCAGAAGCCTGCAGGCATAGGCATCAGTAGGAACTTATTAGACTGCATGGACATGCTTCCAGGATTTAAGCCAAACCCCACAGGGGTACATGAGTGGGAGTTGTAGACCCCTCAAATCTTACTTCATAGTTTAGGTTTCTTGGGATCTGCCAATTCCATATGAGAGAAGGCAGCAGCTGCAAGGATATTCCATCTGACTTTTTCACCCACCCTGGGTAACCCGCAGGGCACACCCTGGAAACCAGAAAAACAGTGGCGCCCTGCCTGTCCCTCAGAGAAATAATTAAATTGTTGCAAGCAATGTGGAAGGAAGGCAGCTTGGAAATTCAGAGCAAGCAGAACCATCTTCTTCCTGGCCTCCTTCTAAAATCTCAGGGAACATGACAGAAAAGCTGGATTTGCCTCTTTCTTCCATATGTGCCCCTCACAGGGGATCTCTGAATTCTCTTCCCCACCAGGAAAGCCCCCTGTCCTTCACCATGGCATCTCTCTTTTTTCTTTCTGGTTTGCAGATTTGAAAGTAGGAATCAAGCTCTGAGGTTTGAGGTCTTTTCCACTGGGGTGCTTGGCTTGATGCCTTTGTAAGACAACAAAGCCACACCCTGCTGGGGTCTTTCAGATCTTCTTTCCTTCTACTCCTAAGTTTTCTCTCAAGGTAGACCAATGCACGAAGGGAGTTGTACCCAGCTTAGAATTCCAGAGACACCCTCCACTGGAGAGGTGAAGGTGCCATCATGCAGGACGTCTGGTCAATTGGCTGGCCACTGAAAGTCTCAGCTGCATTGCTAGAAACTAGGTGGGAAGGAATGTGCATCTTCACTGGGATTTAAGATGATAGGTTTCTGGCTTTGTGTGCTTGAATAAGGTTATCTTCATTTTTATAAGAGAGAAAAAATATCCCAACTCTTGGAAATAGCAGTTTGGTGGGAAAGTGTGCAGCTCTGAAAGCATTGCAAGCAGTTCAATTTGCACATTTCCTCTCTTCCAGGCTGTGTATTTTCTATGTCTGATAATATGTTTGTTACACCTTGTCTCTGCCAGGGACACATACAGTAAATCGTAGACTCCAACCATATAATCTCTTAACCATAAGGTTCTAACATCTGTTGGCCAGTTGTTGCGTGGTTGGATCATTAACAAGACTTCTAATTTTACTCTTTGAATTTAGCATAAAAAGTTTTAATGAGTATATGTAATTCATACTTTCCAGCTTCAAAGAGTTCTGAAAGAGAAACCTATGCTTTCATAACCTAAGTCTCTGAAGTCAACAGTTTTATTTTTAAATCTCATTTCCTCCCTCAGGTCCCTTACACAAATGGATTATAAAACAGACCAATGGGACATGCATATCATCTTCTGTGCCAGGAAGCACATTGCTGTGCTAGTCTCGGTTTTGGTGATGAGTCCCCTAAGCTCTGTGCTCACATGATATGTCCCGTGTGGTCATTCTTCCTTCTGAGGTTAGACTGGTATTGTAAGCCCGTCTGCCCATTTATAAAAACAGATTGAAAACCGACACAAGAAAGGCTAGTGCTGAGTCATGTTGGGAGAATTTGGTTTTAAAACTTGCTTTCATTTGCATGTCTGTTTTTACTGAAATGATTTAGTAATGGCTTGTTCCTGCCAACTTGGTTCACCTTCGCGTCCTCCTTCCTTGGATGAACCCTCTATCTCTGCCTAGGAAGAGACAGCATTTGACTAAACTGCAACTTCAGGCTGACCTCGTTATTCAGAAACATGCCTTTAGACATACATTTTGGATTATTCTTTAGGAATCAGTTCCAACAGGCCTATTACATATGTGACTGAGAAAGCATCTCCTTCACAATTCTTTGTTATAGCTGTGTTTATCATTAACCAAATCATGGAGCATTTCAAAAGGAATCTTGATATTTTCTCCACCTTCTCTTGATGATGATTTTAAAGGACTCATCGACTTTAGCTGGAAGTTCTGTCCAGATTTTGCAGATACTCGTCCCTTTTTGCCGTGTACACTTTACCTGTCTTCATCCAGAAAACTGGGGCAACAATGCCCACAATGAATGACTAGACTTAACCAGCCACACCCATTGCTTGTGACAGGAGAATCAGGGGACAGGTTCCTTTCACTTCTCTCAAGTTCAGAAATGGATGACAATGCAGCATTTTCTGTGGAAAGCCATGTCTGCAATGTATGGCCAGAGTTAAGGTGAGGCGGATGAACTTAACGCAAGCTAAGATAAGGTTCTTCCATATGTTAGTCAGTTTTATGTAACTATAATAAAATATCTGAGATGAAAATCAACTTTTAAAGAGAAGAGAATTATTTTGGCTCTGTTTTAGTCCATCATTGGGCAGACCCATTGCTTTTGAGCCTGTGACCAGGCAGCACACTATGGTGAGGAGGACATGGCAGAGCAAAAGCCATTTACTTCATGACCAGGATGAAACAGAGAAAGAAGATGCAAAGCTTTGGGTCTTTGAGGGCACAGCAACAGTGATTTAATAACTTCAACTGGGCCTCATCATCTAAAGTTTCCTCCATTTCCCAGTGGCACTGAGGTCAAAAGAAAGAAAACAGGCCTTTTTTTTTTTAACTGCGATGGAACCCAGGACTTTGAGCATGGAACAAGAGCTGTACAACTGAGCTATAACCCTAGCTGGGACCAAGGTTTCAACACATGGGCCTTTGGGTAACATTTAAGATTCAAAATAAAGGACTATAGATGTTGGTCAGAAGTAGTGCTTGCCTGGCATGTGTGAGTCCTTGAGTTCGATTCCTAGCACTGAAAAAAAAAAAAAAAAAAAAAAAAAAAAAAAAAAAAAAAAAAAAAAAAAAAAAAAAAAAAAAAAAAAAAAAAAAAAAAAAAAAAAAAAAAAAAAAGAAAAGAAAAGAAAACAAAGAAAAGAGAAGAAAGACAGAAAAAGAAGTAACCAAACCATATAATTCATTCTTTGATAACCAGTCAGTAAGTCCCCTGCTTTCTGGGCTACAAGGACTCATGGTAGAGCAGAACAAAAGGGTGTCTTTCTTGGCATTTATGTGCTAGCACGAGGAGAAAAATGACATACAAATAAATTACATGACTATTTGTAATGAGGATTTATTTTCAACAAAATAAGTGAGGAGAATTTTCTAGATTTTGGGAGAGTTACTTAGGAATTTGTTATTATTATGGAATTCTTGGAAAAATTCATCTGCAAAATATTATTTCAGAGGCAGGAGCTTGGTGATGGCCTAATGACTCCCAAACTGGGGTTGAATAACGGAAGTGGGGAGTGATTTAGAGATAATCTTGCAAAGAGTTTCTTTACAGAGGAAGAAAATGAAGCCTACATAACAATGTGCATGAGAGGTACCACTCTGACAAAAAGAGAAAATACTGGGTATCAACAGGAGAAGGAGGAAGGTGATTGAAAGGAGAGGAAAGAGTGAGAAGTAGATGGGAAAAGGCAGGAGCAACAGGCAGGGAAAGGCCACGCTGAGGGCCCTGGCCTTTCTGGATTGCCAGAAAGGAAGGTGCTACTCCTGTCTCTGAAGACAATAGGCAATTTAGCAAACTGTAGGAGACTTGGGTCATTTCAGTTCTTTCCCTTCCCAAGCATGTCCCATGTCTCTGCTCCTGACAGGGCCATTTCCTCAGAAAGAGTCCTGTCTCCACTAAAGGAAACACCTGTAACACATGGTCCTTGAGGAGGCAGCCAAGGCTGACCAAGTCTACTACACAAGGGCACAAAGCCATGTCCTTGGAATGAGTCATTTCTGTGTTGTTGGTACTGTTAGGGATGGAACTCAGGGACTTGGGCATGCTAGGCATGTGCTCTACCACTGAGCTACACCCCAGCTCCACAGTTCACACTGCCAACTACACACATATTTGACACTGGCATGGTCCCTGCTATAGCTCTTCTGGCATGCTGACAGCCTCCCTGGGGAGGAGTAGAGCCAAGTTGAGGCTGTGTGGGTATCATGTGGCTACTGTACCAGTCACTGACACAGTCCACCCCTTGGTGGCAGTGGCTCATCCCATTTCTGCTCAGTTTGCGTAGTAGGGCTTTCCAGAGGTAGGCAGTTCTAGTCATACAGGTCGGACTTCCCTAGTAAGCTAGAGAAGAGCATCTCCCTCACACTGAATGCCCACACTTGTTTTCTAAACTCCTCCAAGGGTGGTGTTGACAGGCAAGGGATGGAAACAAGAGGGAAAGGGTGCACATGGAAAGGTGGTCTCTGCAGCTAGATGAGCCATAAGCACTTTGGCCTCAGCACATCAAGATCAACACTGCCAGCTTCTCCCCAGGCCTCACCCTCTAGGATTGCTTAGCTCTTAATAATATCACCCACCACA
Organism: Dasyprocta punctata; assembly: GCA_004363535.1. Taxonomy (NCBI): domain Eukaryota; kingdom Metazoa; phylum Chordata; class Mammalia; order Rodentia; family Dasyproctidae; genus Dasyprocta; species Dasyprocta punctata. The sequence continues at coordinate 47,938 of RJWM01002000.1, read as the reverse complement.
TAGTACCCCCACAGCAAAGGGAGGTTGGCTTCTCTTTTTTCCTTTCCTTCATTCCCCAAATTTGAACTGTCACTGCACCCTGCTGAATCTACCTTCAACACTCTCATTCTGCACCATCCAGGATGGCATCTAATAGCCATGTGTGACCTGCACTTAGGAGCTAGAGAGACAGGGAGAGAGAGAGAGACAGAGAGAGAGAGAGAGAGAGAGAGAGAGAGAGAGAGAGAGAGAGAGAGAGAGAGAAATGTCTCTAACTTCATCTCATAGCCACTCTCTCGGTCCAGGCCACAGTTTTTCTGGTGGCCTGGGCTAATGTAGCTGCCTCCTAAATCTTTTCCTGTCCTTGACTATTCACCTTCAAGAGTGTCAGGGAACTACAAAACAAAACCGAAAAACAGATTCTGACATTTTAGTTTTCAAGCAAAGCCCTCATGCCGCCCTTGACCCCAGGGATTGGAGGGACCCAACACAGTCTGTGTCCTTTGGCATGTGGGCTCCACCATCACTGTACTTCCAGGCTTCCATTCCATGTGACTCATTCGATGTCACCTCTTTTGGGAGGCCCTTCCCACATCTCCCAGGCAGGGCTAAATCTTCCCTATGCTCTCTTGTGCCATGACATTTAAGTGTCCCCACACCCTGTCTTACTGTCCTGAAGCTTCAAGACTGTGAGCTCCTTGCTGGGCACATGGGACAGTTCAAGAATTTCCACTTTATGCTGCACACAATGGAGGGTGAGCCTTAAAGGACAGAAAAAGAAGGCCAAGTCCCCTTGAATTTGACATCTCATTTCTACAGACCAGTCAACTCCATCCAAGGCAGTGGCAGCCAACTCTGGCTATATCTGAGTTGCCTGGTGTTATGGTTTGGATAAAATCTGCCCCCCAAAAGGCTCATGTGTCCAGAAGAGGGGCTTTTGGAAGGTGATTAGGTATTTAGTTACAAACCTTACCAATAGATAATCTATCTATGAGTTCATAGCTGACCTGTGGTTGGAGGTGGGGGCCTGGTTGGAGGCACCAGGTTACTGGGAGAGTACCTTCGAATGGTATATCCTATCCTCAGCCCCTTCGTCTCTCTCTGGCTCTTTCTTGCTCACTTTTGGTTAGTTGGCTGCCATGAGGTAAGCAGCTGTCCTCCATCGTACTCTGCCACCATGGTGTTTCTGCCTCAGAAGCAGCAGACCATGGACTGAAATCTCTGGAACTGTGAGTCAAAGTAAACTTTTTTTTTCTTTAAATTATGTATTTTGTCACAGCAACAGAAAGTGACTAATACTGAAGCCCTACAGGATGATTAAGTCTGAGTCTCGGGCTGTGGAACTGAGTGTTGGGAGAAGCCATGGATAGCCAGGTGGGGCTTCAAGTTTGGGGCAGTGTGCAGAGCCCATGTGTTGGCCAAGACCTCATGTCTTATGTATTTAGGGGCTACCATAGATCTTTGGTGACTGTACACTGTATGTTTGTGTAAAATTAATGTCTTGATGTATAGAGGGATGGTAGGGACAGAGGGATTAGTTGTGCAGGTGGCAGCTTGGAAACTTAGATTCCAAACATGGCTGTATGAGTGAGGTTGGGAAATATCTAAACCTCTTGTAGATCTTCCTTGCATCCCAAGCAGCAAGGGGAAGCCCAGGACCAGGCTATGGGAACAGACCCCTGACTGTGTCTGTCTGGCACCATGTTTTCATGGAGGGAGCCCCATTAGGCCACAGAGCATAGTCCCTGTTAGATTAGGTGGGGTTCTCTTTCTTCACCTAAGCCCAAATGAGACCCAGAATGAGCATATGACCTAGACTTGGACCATGACACATGCCCATGACCAGCACCCCCAGGTCTTCCCAGACCGTTGCTGGGCAATTGGAGAAGCCATCTCCCCTCCAAGCAGTGGTGAGATGTAAGACTAGGCTGGCTTCGGGCAGTCAGCATCTATCTTATCTCAGCATGCGAAGTCTGCTGGATGAATAACCCCAGCAAAGCCCTTGGCATGAGGTGGGTGCTGTCACTGGAAACCTGTGCTGAGTAATATCCTGTCCTTTTTAGGAAGTGCATAGCAAAGAGACACCTTCATATCCAGCCATGGGAGAATGATGCCAGTGCCTTAAAACGTGCCCAAGTAGGCAACCAGGAAGCATTGAGATAAACAAGTGTTACATCATTGGTCAGGGCAGGAGGAAACAGATGCTGAAATTAGGATGAGGGACCAGAGGGCAAAGATCAAAAGAAGGAACAGTGTCTTATGAGAGTAAGGAGGAAGACTTGGGCAGGAAAAGGGGACACTGCGGGGCGGGGAAGCAAAGACATACTTCTCTTAGACTTTCTAACTTGTGCATTCCATGTGGTTTCTGGGGTTGGTGGCTTAGGTCTGGGGCTAACTCTTGCAGAGAAAGTTCCTCTTCAAAATCTCTGCTGTTAGCTGGGTGTGGTGGTTTATACCTACAACCCAGCACTCTAGGAGGCTGAGGCAGGAGGATTGCAAAGTTGAACCCAGCCTGGACAATTCAGCAACTTAGAAGAGCCTGCCTCAAAATTTTAAAAAAGATTAAAAAGGGGTAGGGATGTAGCTCAGGGCAAAGACCTATATTTAATACCCAATACTGAAAAACAAAAACAAAATCAACTCTGCTATGCCCCCTTTTCTCTCCTCTCCCTATCTGTAGAATTAATGTGGGACTTCACGTAAATCCAATTATCTGGTGAGCAGCATTATTTGCCACTAGCATGAGTCAAGTGAACATTGGACCATAGAGACACAGAAGTTGTCTCCTCAAAGAGCTCTTTGTCTTGTAGATGGATATTTAGATGGCAATAATAACAAATGGCTCCAACAATGTGCTATTTAGTGTTTAAATAAATACACTGAAGCTTGGCATGGTGGTACATGCCTGTAATCCTAGCACTCAGGAGGCTGAGGCAGGAGGATGGCTACAAGTTCAAGACCAGCCAGAGTTACAAAGTGAGCTCAAGGCCAGCCTAAACTGCATAGTGAGACCCTGTCTCAAAAAGATGAAAAAAAAAAAAAAAAAGAGAAAACAGAAGTTTCAGAGCCATGACAAACATGGGAAATACTGTAGAAAATTACTCAAGAAAGCTCAGCACTTGTACAGAAAAGCCCTCAAGTTCTACTTTCCAGAACCCACAGGAAGAGAACATTATAAAGCCCCCAGATCCCTAAGGTGAAGCATTCCCATCCTGTGGTGCATCATCTTACTTGTATTAAGGGGAGGTCAGCTGGTGGCTTACAAATCCCTTCCCATCCCGCTCTGGGCCATTCAGGGTGCGAGCCCCTGGGTCAGAGCCCTCTACCAGGAAGGTGGACAGAGCAAAGACTGCCTCAGACAGTGAGGCAAAGGCCAGTCGAGAATGCATCTGAGATGCTGGGTTATCTCAGACCAGGGACAGCAGGAGACAGGGTGGGAAGGAGAGCTTCTAGAGGCCAGTGCAAAGAGACAGAAGCTTCTCAGGCCCAGCCAGGTCTTCATCCCCATGATCTCTCCCTGAGGCCCTACCTGCTTGGAGAGCAAGACTTCTGAAGCCTGTGCAGAACAGAGTCTGTGGCTACTAGAGAGGGCGTCCCTGTTGCAGAGGCTTGAGTGTATCGGGTGCATCTGTTCAATAGACTCCTGGGTTTGAATCTGGGACCAAGGACTCAGCAGCAGATTACTTAACATCACAGTGCCTCAGTTTCCTCTTCTGTAGAGAGGGCATTATAAAGCACATATCTCGAGTGTTGCCCTGAGTTAAAGGAGTTGCTGCCTGCAAAGAGTTTAGCCTGGTCATCCACACAGGTTAGATGCTGCCCAAGTTCAGTGTAATGATCTCCACAACTCTATGGATAGGAACCACCTTCATCTGATATGATGGGCGCGATGCAGCCATCTGTTGAAAGCCAGGGTAACTACAGGCCTGGCTGTGACAACCACTCTGGACCCTGGCCAACGTGGGTGATTCCCTTAGTGTTTATGAAAAAGCACTGAAATACCAATACCAAATGGTTAAACAAACCCAGATTGTTGTTGGGGACTTTGATGGGGAAAGGATTAACTCACTTCCAAGTGCCTTGGCTTTCTACCAACATTATTTACTTAGCTGAGAACTGCCTTTCAACACCAGCTCAGTGAGAAAGACCAGGCTAAGCACTGGGGAGGTGTACGGGGGATCAGCAGGGGACAGCAGGGAAGCATTACACAGACACTGGCTTGGTTTTAGGGGTTTGTTTCTTGGCCAGCCCCCTAATTGAGTCAGGGAGAGAATGGGGGTTCCCTTTTGTGTTGAAGAAAGGACTACATACATAATCGGGTTTATAATCAGCAAGTGAAGGTTCCATTACCCAGCGGTAGCTTTCACCTGCTTACTTCTCCCAAACAGTTAACAATGATTATTATGATTTAAATACTTCTCTAGGTCCCCAACAATTTAAGTGCAAATGTGTTAAGAAACATTCTGGTGCCAGACCCCCAAGTTTATAAAGAAGCTTAATGTACTTCTTTTCACATGTAAAGCCAGAGTATGTGGAACTGGATGATGCTTACAGCAAGATTGGATGACGTAACCGTCTGCTTTGGCTGGCCGAACTTACTGGTGAGATGAGAGCCTGGTCCCAGGCACTTATCATGGGACACACTGCTTCTCAGGTCCATCAGAAACCTGGCAGACAGCAGGCATCGCAGACCTGAAAGAGGCCTTGATGGTGCGGCCTCCACAGCCTGAAGAGCAAAGAGTGCGAAGCAGGACGCCACGCATTCAGTTCAGTCCATGTTGGATTTCCATGCAGCTTTAAAGAGGAGAGAATAAAATATGAGGCCTTTATTTTTAGGAGAGACATAGACACTGGAAGAAAACAAAATAGCCTGGAATTACTACCAGTATTCATTGAGGGCTTTCTATGGATTTGAGTAACGTTAAGAGCAGGAAACCAAAGATGACATCGCTTTAGCTATCTTTGGGCACTGATAAATAATCCCAGGCAGTGTGAGGAGGCTGGAGTGAGAAGAGATGTCACATTTGTAGAGTGGTTGCCAAGGAGCCCAACTTCCCTCCAGTCCCTCCCACAGATGTGGGACCAGAGGGGACTTGCTCCCCCCACCAACCCCTGCCTGCAGTAAGAGAACAAAGACCCAGAAAGGGGAATCAGCCCCCAGTTCACACTAATAAAGACTGGCATTGCTGGAATTCAGAAGCAGGTCTGCCTGTGTGTCTCTTGTACCATGAATCTTCTGCAGGGCCATTCAGGCTTTAGAAGGTAGTGGGTTCCAGGAGCAAGGGGAGAAGACTTTCTGTCTGAGGAAGTCAGGGAAAGCTACAGAAAAAGAGTGATGTTAGAGTCGTGAAATGAACCAAGAATTCTTGTTTCTGATTTCTCTCCTTTCATGCCCCATCTCCTAGGCCAATGATAGCAAATCTTTTAAAGCTTTCAATGATACAAACCACTCCCTGTGGCAAGCGTGCCATAGGTTAACCACCACCAGCCTAGACCACAGTGGTGGTCCTTGAAGAAACATAGATATGAAGAGGGCTCTTGCTCCTGCTCACACCACAGCTAATGGTCTGCCTTGGGCATTAAAGGAGGATGTTGGCCAGGTAAGGAGCAAGAGAAGCTGCATAAATAATCCTTCCTGCCAGCCCAGAAAGGAAGGAAAGCCACGAAGCCCTATAGGAAGCAGATGGTGGCTTGGTTGCTAAACGGGTGATGTGCAGATTTGTAGGCACCAGGCATACATCAATTCAGGTGAGTCTTTGTGATCAACAAAATGAACAAAGGGAGAAGGCCTCCTTTGCAGTTCGGACAAATGACTCTGGAGGAATAGGGATTTGACCATAATAAATTTCGCTTTTGCTGCTCTGATCCATATCGCAGAGCTGCCATCATCCTGGCCAGTGACATCTCTAGTTTGGGTGCTAAAACATGTCAAGTGCTTTTAATGGGCTCTTGACTGTGTTTTCCAGGTGCAGGCCATAGAGGAGCACTTAGCTAATTGGTTGCCTGGACCCCTCAATTAGAAAAGTGCATTTCCTGTTGAACAGCTATGTGTATCCCAGTGAAAAGGGAGGATGCAGGCTGCTCCTATGGTAGACAAACACCACCTAAGATGCTGAGAAGTGGTTCAGGTTGGGAGGCTCCATGGGAAAACCAGGCCAAAAAAAAAAAAAAAGTCCCAAGGAAGTGGCATTGACATTCACTGGTCTGAGTTTTGGCTTGGTTTTGCTCAAATATCAACCAAAATGAAAAACTATAAACAAGAAACAGCTATCAGCACATAGAATGACTAAATATGACTCAGCTTTAGAATCCAATTCAAAAAACTCTGGATCTTATCCCACTGAAAGACTCCGGGTGAGATCTGTGACACTGGCAAAACATCTGCTCTGATATTCAAAGGTGAGGAGCCCAGAAGGACAAGAAAAAGTGGCATTTGAGATCTGTGCTTAGAATTTCTTAGGGCAGACCCCCCAGAAGGGCCTTCTTTGGTATTATCTGTGAAATGAACCAGTGGCGTGTTTCTACCAGCTTTCCCCTTCAGTATTAATAACAGCACAATTCCTATCTGAAATGTCTTTTATAATTGTGTAATTACACACTTCATTTATCCAATTGTTAAGCCAAGAGACTGATTAAATATTAACAACTGCTTGGTTCTCCCGGTGCCATTAGTTGGAACACAACCCTGTAATCTCAGGTAACACATGATGGTAATTATCCTTCACATTCACACTTAGCTGAAAACCCAGAGCACTCAATCCAGATAAGACTGCCCAGTAGAAAATGCATTGCCTTTAAATCCTGGTTTATCTCCTTTGTCTGGAGCAAGGTGCATTTCAAGCCAGCTTAGGGTTTTTAAGAGTAAACCTGCTATTGCTGGGTAATGGCTGGGGGATTGAGGCAGGCCCGGCATAACAAACAGCTCAATTTCCCCATATACAGCCTCTCCACTCATAAATCTGACTAGGCATCAGAAGTTATAATGGGATTTTCCCCCAAAGCACCAAGATGGAGAATCTGGCTTAAGTCAACATCCTTCATTTTAGAAAACATTGCTGAGTCTAGCACAGTTTCCTTTCTTATTCCTGCTGAGCTGGGTACTGGCAGGAAGTGGGCATTCCCAGGCCAGGTAGCCTCTGGCTCTGGGTTTTCGACCTGGTACAACCCCTAGGGGAAGCAGGCTCTGACAGGTCCCTCCTCCTGAACTGGTTTTTCCCTTTCAGGCCATCTCAACTCTTTCTTAGCCCAGAGACCCTCATCTCCACCCATGTTTCTTTCTCTCACATCCTCTGACTCATTGCATCCACTCTCACCTGCCCCGAGTGCTCTGCACACTCTTATTCCTCTAATGTCTGGCTTGGGTCTCAAAGTCAATGCCTAGTGGTTCTTCTGCTCAGGACCTATGGCTGATGAATTTGGAGAAGAATGGATCAGGTTTAGGAAGAGCCTCAGGCCTAAAAAAAGGCTGAAAGAGGAGGGAGCCACTCTGTTTGAAGATAATGCAGTCTGGAAACATGAACCCCAGACAAGGCCAAGAACCTCCCCAATCCCCAACCCCCAGGGCAAGTATCCTCCTGATCGAGTGGGTGACCAACTGGCAGACATCCCACCATAAGGCCACCATGGACTGGCATCTGTGGACACTGGAAAGTTTCTAGACTACAGCTCCAACATGATGGGATGATGGCCAGGCCTGTTGAGACCCAGGCTGGCCAGCATCTGGAAGCATCCTGTGACCCTACAGGCAGTGCCTTACTGGTCCATGCGAGGTGCTGAAGCACAGCTAGAAGGCTGTTACCATAAGAAGGATAATGGCATCAAAGGTAACATGCCTTTATAGATACAAAGAATGTGCTGTCATGCTTTGCTTGGCTACGGATGAGAGCATTAATGAGGGAATTAATTTATTATTATCAAACTGCATGGAATAATAACCCTTCTCCACTATTTGCTGAACTTTGGAGAACTGTCTAGAAGGATTTGGGCTCATCTTAAAGATTTATTAATACATTGACACATGTTGATATGAAGACCAAAAGGAGAAAAGGGGAAGAGGAGCAGGTTATGCAGAGTTGATTCTTTAAACAAACCTTGGGGAGGGGGCTGGATGCCAAAGAACTGGCACGGGAACCACAGGCTCCTTAAGGCTTCACTTCAAGGACTTCTGACACACCTATGTCTGATTGCTTTGGAAATTAAGGATGATAGAAGATGTTGGCCTCTATATTATATATCAAAGACCTATTTTAGGTTGAAAAGGAAAACAAAAAGAACAAACCCAAACCAGTCTCCTTAGTAAAAACCACATTTGTGTAGCAAATTTGAGGTTTACATTTATTGCTCAGCAGGGAAGAGCTGTTTAAATCCTCCAAAGCAAACAGACTGGCACCAAGCCTCCTGGGAAGACCAGGCAGTTTTCTTTTGACAACTCATTTGCTGGATCCTAATTATACTGTAGATTTGGGTTGTTGTCATTGTTTGTTTATTTAATACCAAAGTCAGAGGACAAGTTGATGGAACAGAATTATACAACATTCAACTCAACCAGGTCAGAAACTCAGGACATTCAACTTGTTTGTGTGCACCACACAGGGAATCATTAGAGCGACCTTTAAAAATAAGGAGCCTCCATCAAGGGTCCTTGCTTGCTGATTTCTGATTTGACAGTGGTATTTAAGGATTTGCTCTTACATTTCATCAACCCAAAGGCTCCTCTTCTGATGTTTAAGAATCCAGAGATTTCACTTTGCCGCTCCACAACTTCTTAGCTCTCTACTTCTTTCTGACTGCCAGGGCATCAAACTTGTGCCAATCAGCAAGGTTTCCAGACCAGTTAGGCTCTTGATGCTGAGCAGGCTCGATACTGGGGCCCTGCCTCTGTGGATTTATCATTTTCCCAGTCTATCATGCCACTGCACCCAGAGAATGCTTTCTACAGCTGGCAGGAGGCATGCAACGCCTAGAGGCACTGAGCCCCAGAGACCTGACAAGCTTGCTTGAGCCCTGCGTGAAAAATGTGGCTCATCTTCACACTGTGGTAGGGGAAACAGCGAGTTTAATTGGTTCTGACTTCAGCATTCAGATCATTTTCCCTGGAGGTGTGCATCACAGGGAAACAGTATTACTGAAGCCAGGTCTTTTCCAAATGGCAGAAATTAATCAAGTTCCATGATCATTCGTAACAGGAAAAGAGAAGGGAGCATTTGAACATTTAATTACAATATTTTCTAATTGTTAAATCACCAGTGACATTACAAAATGCTCTCAGTGAGCAGATGCATGATGTATTTCTGTGTAAGAAGGCAGCCATGCTCAGCAAAAAAGAAGCAATCATAGGCGTCTCTCCTCCTCCTTTATCTTCCCCCAAAGGGACCAATTCAAATAGATAATTTGACTAGATTGTTTTTAATTACATTGTAAACATTTAAAAAAAAATCTGGGATAAAGGTGAACATAAGTCAGTTGGTAATAAAAATGCAGGCTCCAATTCTTCTTGGATGACAGATGAAATGAGTTTAATATATTCTTGCTCTGCAGAAAGCAGAAACATTTAAAATGGCAAACAACTGAATTCAATTAGCGGACCTTGTTCAAAACGGCTTGGAGACGTGCAGGGCGAAGAACTCATGTTACCCACTCACTGCGGCACTGGGGAACATCCTGGTTCCTGGCTGAGAGCACTCAGTCAGAGGAACAATGTGGAATTGGTCTCTCTGCTTTTCCATGCAGTGAGTCTGGCAGGCAGATTCATGAAGAGAGTTGGCTGCTAATATTTTCAATCCCTCGCCTTACACAAGTGCTTAAATTCATCAGAAAGATATAAAAGCACAGAAAATACATTCGGTGTTGAAAGCTGTGCTAGTAACTGCATTGCTTTCAAATGCAAGTAAATCCCAACATAAAGCGCAATTCCAAAATTTCTCCCACTAATCAATCAGCAATTGTCAGTGGGTTTTGCGCAGGGCTCAACTTGAAGAGTTGGTCCCTGTGGGACACCTGGCCTAGCCTAACTTGGGAGTTGGCTAACTTGGAGTTTGGAGAATGGAATATTTGTTTTGCAGGTGAGACTTTTGCTGTGGCATTCAAGGGATGTGTTTTCCATCCCTTTGCATGCCCATGATTTTTATAGCCCTGGAAACACAAATAGTGAGGTTTACACATTTCACTGCTTTGACCAGCTATTAGGAAGAGTAGAAAACTGATCCGAGTAGGAACCACATTGTTATCTGCATACCACTTCCTCCCTTTGCTTAAATCATTGGTAACTATGTTTCCCTTTGAGGGAAACAGTCCAAGTTGGCCCTGGAGGTTGAGAAGTACGATTTACTTTGGTGATCAGAACACTACTAGTAGTTTCCTTAACCTTAACAGTGGAAAGATTCCAACAAAGACCTTCAGAATTCATATGGAAGCTGAACTTAATGAAAGTTGAACTTATGTGCTCAAAGAGTGAGGGAGCAGCCAAGCCAGGTCACCACATTTTAATGACGTAGGCCATGCTCTATTCAATGGAACAGACTAGACAGAGATTCTGTTATTTCCTGTCATTGAGTTTCTCCTACTGTTATATTCAGCGAGGGTCCTCTTCAGGTCTTTTCCCTCACTTCAGTGACGAATGGAGAAGTGGAGCTCCTACTGAGAAATGGGGGAGTCAACGCTGATAAGAGTGGGAAGCAAAAGTTCACTTAAAGTGTGGCAAATGCCAAGAAAGCAGAAGGGAAGCTATCTTAGCAGCAGAGTGATGCTACGAGCTAGGGGGCATCCTGCTCAGCATGCTGGGTGAGTATGAGGTGTGCTTCATACTTACAGGGGTGTGCTGGTTTCTAAATACGACTGATTCACTGGCAGGTATTCTAAGCCAATTTGGGTCTTGGTCTTTGTTTCTGGCAAGGGAACCAGGTCAGCATAAGTAAATGTGAGTAACACTTTCATAAGGACACAATAGGGCACATTTTCACAAGCACATGATAAGCATGTGATGTTATCAAAAGCATGTGATGATCTTACAATCATCAGCCATAGATAAGCATGGGATGATTTGACAATATTAATTATCTATGTTTTGCCCTGGGATTTTGGTTATATCCCTCTGCTTCTACATTTCATTCTGAGAATGCCCAGATTCTGAGTTTTCAAATTTTGTTCTTTAGCTACCCCTTCCCCACCTTTTGCTGTTGAGATGGGATCTTCCTCTGTTGTCCAGGCTGATCTTGAATTCCTGGGCCCAAAGGATTCACCTGCCTCAGCCTCCCAAGTAGCTAGGACTACAGGTGCACACCACTGCTCCCAGGTCAGCACCCTCTTTCTTAATTCAAAACAGTGTCAACTTGCATTCTGATTGTGTTGTTGGAGATGTTTCTGTGCACTTAGTGGACATCACTGTAGCAAAAGGCAGTACTGGAGTTACTCTGGGAAACCAGAACAGGCCTTGGAGGAAAAACTGATACTGCCTGGAGGTAACAGTGCAGATGGAGCAGACTTCATTAGTGACCAATGCCTCAGGGAGCAAACAGAGTGAATCAGGGTCAGCCTCTCTCTCCAGAGGAGAAACTGAGAGGGCTAAGTTGGAAGTTGGGAAGAAAGAGGGTCAGCTCCAAGGCAGGACCTCAGTGTCAGATGGCCTGCCATTCTCATTCACAGTCCCTGGTGGTACAGGATCAGGTGGCGAGGTGTGAATCCAGTTACATAAGAAACGTTGGTGTGATGGTGATGGGGAAAGACTGTGTGTGCTTCAGGCTCAATGAACCTTTCAGTGCATGTGTTATTGTTTATTTTAACTGTATTTTGCAAGATTTGTCCATTTAAATCATTTCTGCAAAGATGGTGAAGAAGCTGACAGAAAACACTGAGATGATTTAAGAACTCAGTGCTGACTGTACTGGCATGGATGTCAGCCTGCACTCAGTAGGAAACTGGCAGGTGTCAGCGAACGACTGAATGTGACTTAGACTTTGGAGCTCTAGAGGGTAAGAGGTTTGACTGGAATTGGTGGCCTGGTAGGCTGTGTTCACCTTATCCAGGAGGGATGCCAGCCTTACAGACCATGCCTCCCTGCCACACGTGACAGAAGAGAGTGATGCTGGATTTCCAGGAGATAGTCAAACATTCTCACATCGGGCCTGGCTCTTTCATCGATCAGTTTTGTCATCAACTAAAATTCAGTGACTTCTTTACCAAATTAAAAGACTATTAATGCTGGAGCATGTTGAGGGCCTTTCTGAACACATTTTAAATTCCTTTTAATACTAGAAGGCCTTTTGCTATTTCTGAATGAATTATCATGACACTAACAGTCTGCATGTAGCCCGATAAACTCTCTTTATCCCTAGAAGAGAGCAGATCCTGGGTTGCAACTGCCCAGTTCCTTAGCCACTGTCTTGACTCTAGCAAATTGCTGTTCTCCGGCCCTGGGCTTTCTCTTCTGGTACTGTCAACAAGGAGGCCAATTAGTGTCCATTATAGTAACAGACTGGTGATGTGGAAAATTTCCCAATTGCAACTGGACTGAAAGCCCCAATTAATCCCACAGGACCTAGAAAAGCATTTGACTCCTTTGTGGTAATTGCATAAGCTTGCCCTCTTCCACAACAAAGGCCCTCATATTTATAACAATTATTAATACCATAATTATTATTTCCCATATAAGACAATGAACATGTTTGGCATAGTATTTCAGCACACTGATGAACATCAAAGCAACATGAAAACATCCAGCCAATTTCCTTCTCCCCCAATATCTTTTATTATCCTTGCCAGAGCCCCATTCTCTTCTTGCATCCATCTGCAAATGGAACGTAAACCTCAGCAGCAGCAGCTCCAGATGAAGCCATAGGCCTGCAAGTCCTGACCTTCCTGACCAGCCAGGGTTGCCCTGAGCCAGACTGGCTCTCAGCTGGTGACCCTCAGGGTGCAGGCTGGGTGTGTGGTTCTCCACGTGAGTGCAAACACTCAGGAGCAGTGTGTTGATTTGGGAAGGTCCTGGAGGACCCGTGAGTCATTCCATAAATACTTTTTTGGCAACCTGGGATAGACTTAAGCTGCTATAAAAAGGGAAACCAGACCTATTTTCTTTGAGCCAACATACTGAAACTGAACCAGAGGGACCTCTGAGGAATACACACAGGAACATGTGAATTAACTAGGTGTTACCTTGGAATGGTGGGGCCAAGTGACAGTTAAGTGAAAAGCAGAATTTTCTCTTTGCAGTGGTGCTGGGCCTTTTGTTGCCTCAGTCAAACACTGAGTGTAACTACAGAATCACTTTCTGGAGAGATGGGAAAACAGAGGTCACTCTGAAGTATAAGAGACCTCTTTTTGACCACGTTCTCTTTGTGACCCTGTAGACCTGGCACATGGCAGAGCTCTTGGCAAGACAAGAGGGTGGGAGGAGGGTAAGGAAGGAGCCATACCGATCACTTAGCAAAATTCACTGAGTGGGAGAAGAGAAGTGGGTGGAAGGTAGGGAAGGATATGTGCTCAAATACTGCCAGAATTTACATCTTTTCCAGAGGACTTGATTTCCATTGCCAGCACCAAAGCCCTGCCTGTTGGCCAAAAGATATCTGAAATTCCTAGCATTAGTTATCCCTTGGCTTGAGGCCAGCCTTCAAAAGGCCTATAAGACACAAATATGTGGAGAGAGGTAAGAGTCACTCATTGATCCCAATAGCAAGGACCTGGGAGAGTGGGTGACAGCCTGGGAAAGCTATATTGACATAGGGAGGGGTCAGAAGTCAGAAGTCTATAGCTGACATATTTTGAATTGTATTTATTCATTAGTAGGACATGAACTGACTCAGTGCAAGGAATTTAAAACAGGAATTTGTGCCAGGGAGAGGGTATTGCACACCACTAATCCAGCACCCTGGAAGGTTGAGGCACATGGATTGTAAGTTCATATTCAGCCTGGGCAACTTGGTGAATTAGTGAGACCCTGTCTTAAAAAAAAAAAAAAAAAAAAAGACAAAAAAGGACTGGAGATAGAGTTCAGTGCAAAAGGTCCTGAGTACAATCCCCAGTAATGCCAAAAAATGTTTCTATTTTGAACAGTCTACTGAGCATTGTATATAATCATATACACTGTATTATTATTATTAACAAAAAAAATTTTTTTTTTTTTTTTTTGCAGCACCAGGGCTTGAACTCACAACCTCACGCCTGGCAGACAGGCGCTTAAGTCACTGAGCCAAACTCCCAGCCCCGGTGTTTTGAGGTAGGTTCGCACTATGTAGCTCAGGTCCGCCTTGCGCTCGCGTTGTAGCCCAAGCTGGCCTGAACTCACAACGCTCCTCCTATCTCAGCCTCCCAAGTGCTGGGATTAAAAGCATGCGCCACCATGCCTGGCACACACTGTATTATTTTTACGCAGGTATCTGTGTATATTCATGGATGGGTAGAAATATTGAGTTGAAAACGTTGTGGGCCATTGTGTTTGTGGGGCTGTTAGGCAGCGGGAACGTAAATACAAAGAGGCACAGGGGCACCAAAGCTGAAAGGATAGGACAAATTTTTGCCCCTTCTGAATTTTGCTAAGGCCTGCCCTAATGAAAACAGTATACTACCTCTTAGTAAAGCTGTTTTTCCATTAAAAAAATAAAATTTAGCAAAACAGTCTACAGGGCAAAAGAACATGTCCCTCCTTTCCAATTCCCAGTGCACATCTATCCCTTCTAACCTTCTTCTTCTTCCTTGTAAAAAAGCAAACTGGAGGACACTAATATTGTTCTATACCTTACTTCCTTCACACATTTTCTGTTCAGCATGTAAAGTGCTGCTTCACTCTTTTATTCTGCAGCATAATATTCCATTATATGGGACATGATAATATTTCTGGTAACAGTCTAGTGTTTTGCTTATTATAAACAATGTTTCAGTGAACTCATTCATCTTACTCTATTGTTGCTGAGATAAAATATATGATCCCCACAAGTTAAAGGAGGAAAAGTTTATTTTACCTCACAGTTTGCAGAGGTTTCAGTCCATAGTCAGCAGTTCCAAGGAAGGATGGCATGGCAGAGGAGAAACAGTCCATGGCAGGGCAGTAGAAACCATAGTGGCAGTGGCAAGGGCAGCGGCAGCAGCAGCAGCAGCAGCAAGTCTTCCTTCTTCCTCTTTTATCCTATCCAGGTTATAAGTATATTAGCTAGTGTCACCCACACCCAGGTGGGGCTTCCCATTATCCACATTCAGAACTATGCTAAACCAATCAACGGACTAATTATCATACACCCTTAGTTCATATTCACACATTTTACATTCAGCCACTTCTGAAAGGCCACACCTATGAACAAATGAGGCTTTGGGTGGATGACAAGCTACAAGCCATAACACTTGTCTATTTGTGCACTTGTACCTTAATATCTATAGGGCAAATTCCTGGAAGTGGAGCTTCCAGGTCACAAGGTCTATGCATTTTAGATTTTGACAGGCAGTGTCCCATTTCTGTCTATTGAGGGTGGACCACAATAGTCATGACATTTTGCTACCTGGCCACTGAAGCCAGTCTCTCCACTCTTCCAGTTCCACCATGGACCTTCCACTGCCAAAAAGTACCTCAGGCTGTGTCTTGTCTCAGCCTTCCTGCCCTCTCGCTTCTCATGCTCTGCCCATACTTTAATAAAGAAAGAAAACCTTTTGAAAGACAGACTTTTTGGACATTTATAGACTAACTTCTTGGTTATGGTCATGTTAAAAGGATTGTTCAATGAATATCTTATGAAAATTTAACTGTGCTTTAATGTGGATTAACCTAGGAGAAGGTAGAGTGCTAGTTTTCTGAAAACATACCTTTCACATTACCACATAGCCAGAGCTTTGGGATGGTTATGCAGCACATATGTTTGTCCTGGATTTTGCCCACGGCCAGGTTTCTGTAGTGACAGACATCACCACGTAGGTAGTAATCAGACCATGTTCACTGCTTTGCTCTCTCTAAATACTGGTGGAACACCTAGTGGTTCTCCTTGCAACACTTAGGTGTTGATCAAATTCATATTTAATAAAGAAAAGGAAATCTTTTTGAGTAGTACTTAGTGGGTATTTGGCTTATCAAAAATATAACCTATTATAATTCTAATAACTTGCAATTTTGTGTTTGGAACATATGAAAAAAGGCAAGTATTGCCACCCTATTATTAAAGAGTTCTTCACTGTTAAGCTAATAGTGACCAAGGTAATTTTGAAGATAGAGAAAATTTAATTAAAAAAAAACTGTCTTCACATCAAAATTAGTAATCTTTCCATCACTTTCAGTTGTCACATTTGGTTTCCTTCAGTGAATAACATTTTTCCAAAGATTTAGCAACACATTGAAATATTCTCACACTTCAGAGGATGGAAAATGTGATGTGCTCTTAATCCAACATCTGCATACTAAATGCAAATTTAAAATATGCAGGAGAAATGGTGATTATAGTTTTATTACAGGGATCACCATGACCATGGCCACATACCAGATGCAATGAACATTTCACTTCCAAAAGTAACATTCCTGAAGAGGCAGATAGTGATAAAATACATACAGGATTGCCCCACAAGCCTAGATAAGTTGTTGATTGTCCAATGTCAGTGAAGTCACTATAAAGTTGAAGTGAAAAAACCTGTTCTGCTAAATCCCTGTTCACCTTACTAGGTCACTTTTTCTTACCAGCTCAGTGAAAAGGGGAGACTCTATAAAATACGTACCTAACAAAGCATGTCAGCAGCCTGAATGGAGCAAACCAGTCCCAATCTGAGAATCCTAATAAATAAATGAAGTTCAGCATTTATTGCCAACAATCATGTCACTGGGGCCACAGAAGACCAGAGCTGTGCAGCTGGGAAGGGGAGGAGCCTGCAGCTGGAAAAGGGATGGAACGTGCCCAGGTTTGATTATTTATGGTGTGCTGAAGACGAGAGGACTTTTCATATGAAGCACAGCTTAACAGAAGAGCAGTTGGGCTGAAAACTAGGAAAAAGTCCACGGGAGAGCATGCAACAAAAGGGGATATGAATAAAAATGACAGGTAATAAAACAATACAAATCTAAAATGTTGTAACTTTTCAAAATAATTTGGAGCCAAAAGAAAAAAGAATCTAGTCTTGCTGACCATGGGACAGTTTCTTCAGAAGCAAAAGACATGAAGCAAAATGAAAGTGCTGAATTGACCCCAAGTTTGCCTTGGCTGCTTCTAATGACAATTTATTCATAACAAGCAAAGCAGCAATTTTGTATTTAGCTGACATATCCATTGTTTTCCCCAATAAATACCTACTGTGTATTATTTCATGTAAGGTAGTGCACTCTTTAGGGCTTTGGGCTCAATAAAGGCAGTCCTTGCTTTCAAGAGGTTTCTGTCTAGAGTGGGAAGCAGAAAAGTCCACTGCGGGCTTCTGGATGGGGTTGGGGTGGTGTGTGTATGTGTGTTGACAACGGCTATACCAGGGCCAGAGAAGGCCAGGGGGTGGCTTCAGGGAAGGGCTGCTAGCTGAGACTTGAGGAATATGAAGCCCAGACAAGAATCATTTATGCTGTGTTGATTATGAAGAGATACTTAGCAAACCTCCATGGGACCCCCAACATGCTTTAATAGTTAAAAATTCAAATGTATTTTTTACGCAAAGATTCAAATTTCTGTTGTTCTTACCTTTCTGTTGTTCTTTAAAAGTCTACCCGAGCTGTTTCACATTATCTTTATATGGTATAGGATATCTTTTTTCCAAATCTGACAAAAACCTAGTAAATACCAGCCACTTACTAGTATATGACCCAAACGTGCCAAGTCTTTTATTTGTATTTCATAGCCTCTTTGCAACCTTGAGGTGGGGTCATGACTGTCACTTTAGAGGAGGGCATGCAACCTCAGAAAGGCAGTCTCTTAAGGTCACAGGAAACAAGGACTAGAGCACTTTATTCTCTCCTCCATGGCCTTTGGGTTAAGTATAGTTTGGGACTGTGCCACTAACACTTCTATGCCCCAAGATACACAATTCTCATTGAGGAAGCACTGCTGTAACTCTAAGGGCCCTTGTCTTTGGGTGACAGTGGGATTGTTCCCAGTGTCACAAGGAGATCTCAGAGAACCTGAGAACAGTAACAAGCCTTGCATTTTCAATGATCCCCATTCCCACCCTCAGGCATCCAGTGAGGACTTCTGGACTCCAAAATTCCTTCTCTCAAAAAGAGTGATCTCAGTCGGGTGTGGTGGTACACACCTTTTATCCCAGCACTTGGGGAGGGTGAGAAAGGATTGCAATTCTGAGCCAAGCCTGAGTGACTTAGCAAGACCATGTCTCAAAACAGAAAAAAGGGATGGGGATGTACTGCAGAGTGAAGGCCCTGGGTTCAATTTCCAGTACCACAACAATCAAACAACAAAGAAAAGAGTGGCTATAGAGCGGCTGTTGACCCTTCCACTCTTGCCTTCCTGAGCCCCACCTCAAGGATCCATGCCAATGAGCTGCATAAATTTAGCTAGCATTACTTGATCACTATGATGAAATCTAGGAGGGGATCCAGTCAGGATCAGGATACTTAAGCATGAGCTAATCATATTTCCTGCCTACCTCTGCTGTTCCCATAACTTTCTGCTTCTTTCCAGAGACTTTCCAGACTCTTGCTCTAAGATGTAATCAAATACTGGTCATAGCTGGGTTTCTCCCCAACCACAAGCAGGTCAGACTTTATATGCCCTGCTGGGTGGGTACTTTCTGTGCCCATACCTAGGCCTCCATACACACCAAGATTCACTATTCTGCCCTTGCTATCTGGCCAGTATTTCTGAAATACTAAGTATCTGAGGACTGAGCAGTCTATAAACACTTGAAGGTTTGAATTTAAGTTTCACGGTTTGAATTCAGGTAGTAGTCTTGATAGTTCTCATTTTGTAATGTCTCCAGAACCAAGAAACAAACATGTAACTGCACTGAGTGGTACAGTTATTTTATTACCAACCCTGGGATTCTAAAAATACCAACAGTGGTGGTCTGATATTATCACTCTGCATTAAGGGAAAGTGCAATCCATCAATAAACATGAAAAATCTTTCAGAGAATTCTGAACTCTTTTTCTCAAATTTATAAAACTGCAAAAATTGAGAAGATTGAGTTTTACCTTTCTATATTATTTCAACTCAATCATGTCTATGAACATTTGCTCTTAAAACCAGGCATTAAAAAGGATGACTTAAGACCCATTAGTTTATCAAGTAGAATTCAGCTTTTCCTCTGCTGGGTAACTTCTTTTAGCACACAAAAATGTTTGGCTCATGCCTGGGCCAAGGTTCAACCAACAGGGATGACCATGTATGTGCACAGTGCTTTCACCCAAAGGCAGGGATTTTAGTGGGATGAGTGGGCAAACTCCTCACTCTCAGAAGGTGACTTTGCAGCCACAGCCAGACCCTTCAAATGGCAACTTTTCTGATTCAAAGTAATTTTCCAGGAATTTAAAAGGCAATCATATACTCCCAACTTTCAAAGAGAATGTAGCTTGAAAGGGACAATTGTATCTAAAATTGATCAGCTAGCAACAATCCTCTGAAGTGACTGTGGAGTGACAGAAAACAGGTGAGATACCTACACATCTGGACTGAACTATCTAGTTCACTTTCCAGGTTATAAATTTTCTAACCCTAAACACTACTTAAAAATAAGTTTTCACCAAGAAAGTGGATTTTTAAAATTGTTTTGCTATGAAACACTATAGCTATAAGACTTGCCAACAACTAATCTTAAGAAAAGAGCAAAATTACAAAAAAACTATATGTTAAAAACATGAATTTTAAATCATGGTAAATGACAACCATATTAAAAGACTGCTTTGCAGCATATTTAAATAAATCAGAGAATTTAATAAATACCAACATTTACCATAGAACTTGATGCTACAGATGGACTGAAATGGAATTGCCAGCTGGCTGTAAGAGGAGAACATCTGAATGAAAGGACACATACACACACACACACACATTTTTACTGAAAACTGTATTTGAAGAACAATCTATATTTCTTACATTTCAATCTCTAATTTTGATCTTTTTAGTTATTCCAAAATAAAGTCTAAAGTATTAAGAGTCAGTACAAAGAATTTTAAAATAAGACTGCATATAGTTAGGAAAATCTGCATCCAGGGCATATATTTTATTTTATAAGAAAATAAAACTATATACAAAAATTACTTCTGTTCATTAATGTTCACACTAACTTATTTGATTCATATAATTAAGTACCACCATAAAACACACAGCTTTGAAAGTAAGGTGCTAGCAAAATTTTCTTTGACCCCAGTTGGCCTCAGTTTCATTTGCTAGTTTCCCTGGAAATTTCTATCACTCCTTGGTTGGAGAATGTACTTAGAATAGCCCAAAGTCTAGAGGGGTCCTCACACTTATGGTGGCTCTCCCAGTGGCGGAAGAGCTCCTCCTTCCTCCCCAGTGTCTGGGCACACAGGAGGCAGCTGAAGCCTGAATGAGACCAGAGGAAAACAGTGTGGTGGCTGTCACGCTCTGGGTCCTGGAAGTCTTTCCTGAGCTTCTCTGTTCCCAGCTGACCTCCTTCACCGACCTTGGGTATTTCCACATCATTCTCATGGTGAAGGCAGAGCTGTCTTTTCATCTTGGAATGTGCATGAGAGTCTTCCTCAGAGGCACAAGGCTTCATCTGCTTTTGATGCTGCTTCCAGTCAGGAGCAGTGTGTTTGGTCAGCGCTTCCTGCGCCCTTCTGTTGCTGGGTAAGATGCCCTCTTGCAGCCTACCCTGAATTTCCTCTCCATGAACATAAAGTAAATGAAACTTGATTTCAGCAAAAGACTGAGCAGTGATCTGACAACGACCACATTTGATTTGTAATTTGACTTCATCTGCCTGGTTTAGAAGGAAATCTTCTTCCAAGCTTGACTTGTTTTCCCTGAAAAGGAAAAAAACAGTCTATGTAAGATTTCATGGAAAAACACAACTGGGACTTTTCCCTTCAGCTTTCAGAGATCTAAGCTACACCCCTCTGCGAAGCAGGAAACATGGGTACACAGAGCCTGGGAAGGACTTCAGTAGAGGCATGGCAGACACTTGCTATCACTCTTGTTGGGACCACAAGCTTCTCAAGCAATCAGGGTCCACCTAGAAAGTGTGTCCCTCCCCAGAAGACCTACCACCTCTCTAGCCACCACAGGATAGGTGTAGTCAATATGGAAGGGTCAGGCCACACTAAACCAGGTGCTGTAGGATCACCTAGTAAGGTTGCAGGTGACTGTCTTTACCACCCACTGTTCTCTCTCTTGAGCAACCCTGAATGCAAGTTTGGACATTTTACTTAAACATCAAAATCTAGCTACAGGAAAACAAACAGGGAGGGGGATTTCCTTGTACAATGGTGAAAAGCACAGAAATGGGAAAGGGAACAGAAGTGCCTAAGCAAAGAGAACCCTAGAAAGGTAAGAACAAATAGGATAGGCACCTCTTATTTTTATTGAATATGACAGAGTAAGTCAAAATTGAATAGAAAGTATTTTAAGCAGTTGGGAAAAATAAGAAACAAGGGGCAGAGAATCTGAAGTGTCAGGAAAGGTTTACTTCTCAGGTGCTGAGGGACTCTCCCTTGATGTGGGAAGGGGGTACACACAGCACACACTGAGGGCACTGCTGGTCAAATGCCGAATTACTGCCAGGTTTCCAAATTATGAAGCTTATTTGTTTATAATGCTAGAAAGCAGGCTCTGACTTAGGAAAAAGTTCATCTGGCCTGATGAGAAAAAAGGGCCCATGCAGAGTGGGTTAGCTCTGGGCCTCTGAGGTCTGTATGTGCAGTGCAGTATGCTCACCATGGTATGGGGCAGTGAAGCCATTTAGATATAAATTCTATGGACATGGATCTGGGGAAAATTACTTGTAAAGAATACCACAAAATATATATAATAATCTTCTATTTTATTTTCAGATGTAAAAATAATCTTCTCTCACTGAATTGTCCCCAGAATACCTTTAACTAGCATTCATGCCAACTTATACAGGTTAGAGTAATTAAAATGACTGACCAGAAACCAGAGAAAAATGAGATCACTCTTCACAGAACTAAGGGGAGTAAAATCTTATTTCTGAGTGTGAAATTTTATCTCTAAACACCCTCTCTCACCAGGCTTCCAGCCGAATCATACTCACCGCTCCAGTGCTCCCTCTGTCTCCCGAGCGCTGGCGTCTCTGTCTCTGCTCTTCAGCATGTCCTCTGGCTGCGGTTCAGTAGGGGTGGGCTCCGTGCTGATTACAACCCTGTGGACTTCTTTCAGGTGGCCAAAATAGACTCGCACGTGGCCGAACACTTTTGCACAAAATTCACAGCACACAAGTTTCTTCAGACGGTTCTCACCATGATGGAGCTTCATATGTGTGCTCAGGCTGCCAGAACGTACATAGGCCTTGCGACAAATGCGACAAATGTAAGGCCGTCTGTTGGTGTGTGTATTCATGTGGTCTCGAAGGTGCTGTTTGAACTGGAAGTGGTGGTTACAGACCTGACATCTGTGCCAAGGTTTTTTGACACCAGAGAATCCATTTCTAAACACAGAATTGGGCTTGGGGGAAGGGCTGTCATTCTTCTTATAGCTGAGACACTTGGAAGTGACTGAATTATTTACCAAGATGTCCTGTCCTAGGCTGCTGGGGGTCTGAGATTGCAGAGTGGCTGCAGGAGAAGCCAGGGGAGGCAAAGCAGACATGACGATTACAGGTTTGGGCATAATGCTACGATATTTTTTCAAAGCCCCAGGCTTTTGGTCTCTGGATTCTTGGAGATTGCTTGTTGTTCTCTCTTTACCATCTCTGCATTTATTAATAATGCATTTCTTCCTTTTCCCCTGAAATGCCAAAATTTCATCTGGAACCTTTTGTTTTCTTCCTCTTCTCTTTGCTGCTCCAACGTTCAGTTTTGTTTTGTGGTTGAGATCTGTTTTGGTGACTGGGCAAAAGGCACTTCCGGAAAGATCTTGCTTTGGTATTGGTGGAACAGGTGTCTTGCTGGACATTTTGGTGGCTGCATTCAAGTTTTCTATGATGGAGGATCTCCTATCATCGTCTGTCCTATACCCAGGTAAAGAAAAATCTGCAGCATTAGCATCCGATTCAGTTTTGCAAACCTCGGTTGTCTGCATTCTTTTGTAGGGTAAGATTGGTACTTTACCTTTGGGAACTGATGAGATCAACTGAACTGCACTGCCAAAAATGGCTGGTGATAAACTGGTCATGGTTTTTGCATGATCTGTTTGTTCTTTAAGTTTTCCTCTGGCAATAGCAGAAGGTTCACTGGGTACTTTCTTGTTTGCATGGCTAGCTTTCCCAGAACTATCTGAGAAACTCTGCTTAGCAGAGGGCTCCACTGGTGTGGATAGGGCTGGTGTGGCAGGAGGGTTCAGATCTTTGCAGCTGTTGGTAACTGGAGGTGTCAAGCCTTCGTGGCCACTGCCCTCAGCCAGTGGAGCTGTGCTGGCCCCCAGTGAGGCTCGGTTTGGTGATGGCATCTGTTTGCATGGATTGGGTTTCTGTGGGAGTTCATGAAGGGCAGGTGGGGAAGTGGAAATCTGAGGGCACATCTGGGTGTGGGCAAGAGATTTGCTGCAGCCACTTTCAGGAGAGCTCAGGCTGGACTTCTTTCTTGGGCCTTTGCTGCTTCTTAGGGGTTGGTATCGAGGAATAGGCACTTTAAGGTTCTCAGGCATTCGGGGTTTCTGAGTTGACTGAGCTGAGGCAACAGGTGGTAAAGCGACAAGAGAAAATGTGCCCTCCTGGCCAGCCACCTGCATCAGTGCGTAGTTCTGGGTGGGCATTCCCAGTGGCTTCTGGCTCATGGAGGGCCCCAGAGTCCCCTGATCAGAAAGTGATGGTGAGTGACATGGCAGCACTCTGGAAGTTAGGACTTTAGGTGCAATTTTTGGTGCAATGGTCCTAAATTGACTCTTACTCTGCAAACTCTTTCCACTCTGTCCTATTCCAGAAGGGATGTTTGTGTCTCCTGCAAAGACAACACAATATAAAAAGTGACTGCAGTGTAGCTGTCCTGGTATGGACTGTTAAGTAAGTGTCTCATTTATTTTGCCTAGAGCCTGCCCCATGTCCTTCTGAGCAAATGCCTGTCTTCAAAACCCAGATGGAAGATCATTTCCTATCCAGCTTGCCCAAAGATTATTCTCTCCCTCTGTGGTTCCTAGCCCCTATCATACCTTTGACTATTTTCCATCATAATTTATGCACTTAATCATGTGTCTTCTACTACACACATAGCTCCAGAGGGCTGGGACTCTGTCCTTCTTATCTTTGCTTTCTTCAAGTCCAACCTCTCCATTTATCCAGTTCTTTCCTACCTTCACAAGCCAGGGCAGCTCTGCCTCCTTTCTTGATCTCATCAGCTGGGTTGCCTCCCCTCTGGTATATTCTGCTGTATATTCAATTTATATTATACACATGCCCTGTTTTCCCTCTTACATATAAGCTTTATGAGGGTGAAACCTATATTTGATTCATCTTGCTATAATCCACCATATCTCTGGTACGGAACAAACATTTTCTGTATCCAATTCATTTTTCACCCCATTTCAGGATACACCATTTGACCCACTGGCAGTGCAATTTGTTTTACACTGTGGATGAATTCCAGACTGAATGCTAGCTTTGTTGCTGTTTCCCCATGTGACTTGTGAATTCTTCTCACACCTTTCAAACTGTTTATGTGTGCTTTTGCAATTAAGTCACCAGTATTAAAAAAGCTGATGTGACACCTTTAAAAATGTTGAACAAAACCAAAAAGATACAAAGTGATAGGTAAAGATATAAAGACCAAGTAAAAAATACGTGAAGTCTCCAAAAAATACCTTCTAGGATACTAATAGGAACAATTTAAACTGATAGAATAACACTTTATTCTCTCCAGATTTATTATCTTGACAAAGAACCAATTACTACAACCTTAAGAGAACAATTAAGGAAACATTTCAGTGCCCTGCTCCTAAGGATTGAATCATCTATTTTATTCCCTGAGGTCTCAAGGTCACAAGGCCTGGCTGCAGAAAAGTTTCTCATTTCTAAGTACCTCATATTAATCAATCTTCACTCCAAATGACATTTACTAGGCACCTATACTATTCTAAAAATTGTCTATTGCAAGCCAACAATTCTTTTTCTGAAACTGGCTGGGTCACGTGTGTTTTAGAATTTGCACATAAAGATTTTAGAGAATAAGATGTACATACCAAATGTTGTGTAACACCCAGCAGAATCTGCAGGGTACTCATAATTAAACCTGTCGCCACGTCTGTAGCAAAATATGTGCCGTTTCACAACAAATCAGACAAATGAAGAGCTTTAAACTCTTCTTTCATTTTAGATTTTTGCCTCAGAAAGAGGTTGGCACCCTACTTCTGATGAAATTTTCTGTTTTCAGAGCTTTTTAGAACTTGGAATTGTGCACAAAGCATTGAAAAACTATTGATTTGGGAGTTACTAGGAATATAAAAGTAGGAAGCTGACAATCTAATGAAGTTGATAATTCAATTTGAAAATCAACCTCAATTTGAGTGCCTAAGTTAATAAACTGATAATTTTACCTGGAAGCTATTTGTTTTAGCAAAACTGCAATGCTCCTAATAAATCAGTAGCATTGAGGGAGTAAGCTGAAAAGTATTTTGAACAACTTATTTTGAGAAACTGATCAGTATTTGGCATAGGATATTATGGAATATTTTACATGATAACTTTCATTAAAGTAAATAAAGGACTAGTGCTCTTCCTTAAATGTGTCTGGGAAAATCAGACAAGGACAATTATGTCAATCTATTGTTTTCTTTCTTAGTTTGGTCACCATGAAAATTGTCCCAGATAAATTGACTGGTCAATCATTTCATAACAATTGCCTAAATGATTGCTAACTTCTTATTTTCTTCACTTATACTTTTAATTTTTAAAGTTCTATTTTTACAACCTTTCATATTAGTCTAACTTTCTCATCTTTTTGGAAGAAGTACTGAAGTAAATTGTAATTACATATATTAAATCAAGATGGACAGAATTTTTCAGAAAGCCTGAAATTATTGATAGGTTCTAGTTACCCAGAGACAGGCTTATTAAATAATTACAACCTACACAGCAGATCCAGGGTGAGGAAGAGACAGAAAACACGAGCCATTCATATCCAGTCCTTAATTGACTAAGCAGAAAATATTCACAACCAGAAGATTTAGCAGAAAGGCTATTTTGTCTTCAGTCTGTCAGAGATCCTTTTGAGACATGTGATAGTATCTCAGCACAAAACACATCACCTCACGTCTGCTCACAAATGGATGTCTAGTGTACCTCTTCACCTTAGAGTAAAGGCCAAAGTCTTTGCAACAACCTAAAAGGCTCACACTGTGGGGCTCCTGGGGCCTGAACTGTTCATTCTGCTTGCTCCTCTCCAGTCATAGAGGCCTTTCTGCTTTTCCTTTAATATGCCTGACAGGTACCTATCTCTTCAGTGCCTTTATATTTGCTGTTCGCACTGCCCAAACCATCTTTCCTGGATAAATCCCAGTTCATGCTGCATCTTTCATTCAGGGTTTTACTCAGATGGCCTCTTCCTAGACAGCTGTGCTCTGATCATTTTATTTAAAACTGCCCTACCATTCTGAGCTCCTGCTTTGGCCGGATGTGGTCTGTCATCCCTGGGTCCATGTGTGGGAAGTCTGCTTCCTATGGAAGGTGGCAGGTGTAAGGCTGTGGAGTCCTTAAGAGGTGGGGTCTAGCGGGAGGTCCTTGGGTCAGGGCTGCCCAGCCTTAGAAGGTACTGAGACAGTTTTGTTGGGAACAGGGAAGGAGTATGTATCTTCCACAACAGTGTCCAGAATGTGGCAGCGATGAGTATCTGTTGAATTTCTTAAGTGAGAATGAAGTGACCAGTGACACAAATGAAGAATTTACAAACTGAACCAAACTGAATTTATACATTTCCAGAAAAACAAAAAGGAAACAATTTAAAAATGACAAAATTTCAACTTTGAAAATTGAAAAAAAAAACATGTCTCTGGATCACCCCACTACCACTCCAGTGTAACTCCATTCACTGCCAGGACAAGGAAGCAGGATAGCAGCACGATAAAATCCTTTCACACAGAGCGGACAGGTGAGGCTACTGGACTATCAATTAGAGGAAACAATAAAAGAGAACAGCAAATTCTGCTGCTGGGGTACAAACTGGAAGAGTCAACAAATCAAGCAGGCTCTGGGGAAGAAACTGCTTTAAAATACACAAGCACAGAGAGGAAAAGTGGCAGGTTAGAGTGAAGACAGGAGGGCAGCTAGATGTGGAAACACTGAGCCTCAGAGGCACGGTGTGGTAATGTCAACATGAAGGACAGCAGAAGTAACAGGGAACAGAAAATGCAGCTGAAACAACCGCGAGGCTCAAGGTTACCTCAAGGTCTCTAGAACTTACACTGGAAGGAGCTTCCTATCTATTATGTTTTATGACCAAGTGTAAGAAAGCCATCTTATGACAGTTAAGGTTTTCAGAAATGAAACTAGATGTACTTTAAACAGTTATTACTAGAGGGGAGTGAGCTGATTATGAGACAAGGTTAATGTGCCTCAGCTGATCTCCAAGAGTCTCTACATGATGGTGGAAACAGCAATGACACTCAAAGGGAAATGAAGTCAGCTGTGGCTGGGAACGAAGTTTACTTCCAAAGGTGACCTTGATCATGTGAGCAGCGTGGGCAGCCTGAAACCACAGAGCCCTACATGACTACATGACTACGTGACTACATGACTACATGACTGCCAAATGCAGTCAGTTCTCCTCAGGCTCCCTGACAGTTAAAAAAATTGGATGCTGGGGCAGTGAAGTTTATCAGCTGGCTCCTGATCAATAATCACAGACTAGTCATACTCTGTGGGGTGAAAAAGAAGGCCTTATTGGGTAAATCTGACTTGACTTGAGCTTGCCTGAATCTAGCAGGAAGCACATACAAAGGTGAGAGTCTGAGCAAGGTAGTGAGTTGAATCCCAATTCCTGCATCATTCAGGGAATGAAACTAATGCACTAGAGGAAATGTAAGGCAGGAAGAGGAGAACAAGGCACAGGAATGAAGAGGGGAGCCTTAGGAATTACATTTTCATAAACAGAGTGCTAATATAATAATTATACTATACCATACCATGTAATACCTTGCAGCAGTAAAAAGAGTAAATTAGGTATTTTCCAAGATGTGAGATTTACAGTATGCTACCACTTGGATTAAAAAGCTGGGGAGACACCCACACAAATATATTTCTGCATATGTACAGAATAGTTCTGAAAGGAAACAAAGAAGTCAGGATTAGTAGTGGCCGTTGTGGGTAGGGTACATGGGGGAACTGAGAAGTTGGGATGGGACAAGTACTTCCTTTCCACTGAGCACCCTTTAGAGGTACCTGGGACAGGAGGTACTCATAAATGTCTGCTGAGTGATGACAGGAAAATAAGCTTACTTATTTGAATCCATTTCTAAAAGCATCATCTTTCGGGCTACTTGTGATATGCATAAATGATTTTGTCTAGATACACACACAGAGAAGGGCTCATGTCTTTTATTTTCCTTGACTACTTAACAACAAGCATGGCTAATAACCAGGGAAGTAATCTAGTAACCTCACAGGCTGTACATAACTACCTCCTCAAGTTAAGCACTGAGAAGTACCAGAGCTCACTGCCTCCCAAGGATAATTGGAGTCCTGAGAATTATTCCTCCAAATATTTGGCTCTTTAGGATGAGAGAAAGCAATTTGCAATAAAGGTCAGTTATTCTAGAATAACTACAGTGTTTTTTAAGTAGTTTGAATAATAGGGGGCCTCAGAGAAGATGAAAATGCCATTTACTTTTTTAAAAGTCTAAAATACTAAGAAAGTATGACTGCAGAAAATCCTTCTTGGCAATGTAGCTACAACAGTGGTTTATTCCAGTATACATTCAACAGGCCATTCACAGATGGTGTGTGCTAAAATCTCTCACCTGCACCTACTAAATTACAGATCTTACAGAACTGTGCACTAAATAATGAGAAGTAGAAATTTCCACTGACATTCATAATTTCTGGAAATCCTGTGAAATTACCCATAACAGAGTTAAAGAGACTCACAGGACTCTCAGGTACTAAACATGGACTTTTATTAACTGAACATAAAAGACCCACTCAGTAAAATTAATTTTTCAGTTATTCAATGAGAATATTTAATATTAGGATTTTAATTATGGGCTGTTTTAAATATGGTAAGCATAGTAAAGTAACTATTTTGAGAAGTTACATTTACAGTTGGTGAGAAATTGATCCAACTGTGGATGAAAAGGAAGCTGGGAGGTGCTGGATCCTCATTATGGTCTAGAACAGTGAGGGCAAACCTTTTAGAAACCGAGTGCCTAAACAGCAACCCCAAACCCACTTATTTATTGCAAAGCACCAACACTGCATTTAAACCCAAACACTGAGGTTTTAGTTTAGAAAAAACAACTCTTTATTTGTCTCAAAAGAAATCACAGTAACAGAGCTTTCAATGGTACAAACAGCCTGCTGTGGCACACACGCCATAGATTCACCGCCACTGGTCTAGAATATATACTAGGCATTTTAACTGACTCTTCCCCCAGATTCTGCAAGAAATTATCATTTTACCCCCTTTTAAAGATTAAGAAAAATTAGGCTTGAGGAAGTAAAGTTTCACATGTAAAGTCCATAAACCAAATGGGTCCCACTGCAATCTGAAGCAATGACCTTCCTCTTCTTCATTGTCCTCTCAAAGGGGGCAAATTGTACACAATGTCATCCTAATCCCAAAATACACCATTTTTGAATTTTAAGGAGAAACAAATCAGAATAGAAATGCCTTCATATTCAAAAATTTGTATTGTCATTAGATGACATTTTCTTTCAGAAACCCCACTTTTTAGAGGACTGATGGAAAATTAAGTCATTTGAAAGTAAAAAGCCAATTTCCAGGGATTCTGACAAATCCTGGAAGGCTGCTGGACATTAGAGAATGTGCAGTGTGTGCCCTCCTTTTCCATCTCCAGAGGACTGGATCTGATGGACATGCTTAGCATGTCTGAGGAGTAAAATGAAGATGGACAGCTCCAGAGTTCTAGCTGCCCAGTCTACTCCAAATTCATCAAAGTCTTCCACAACACAGCTGCACAACGAAGAGACAAGCATGATTGCTACAAACCACTCACTTTATGATTTTCACTAGCATAATCAAGTCCTGCTTTGTTGCCTCAAGCAAAATTTTCCCGCTCATCTCACCCTTGGTTTGGGCAAAGTTCCACTGCACCTGCTGGGGCCCATGGCCCCACTGCTGAGCCGGTTCGGAGAGAGCAGCAGAGAGTGGGGCATGTCCCTGGTTTAAAACAAGCACCCTGGATCCAGGCGCAGAATGAAAGTGCTGCCAAAGCTATCAGTACAGAGCCAAAAATTTTAGGTACTGTTTAGGTTTTAAGTTTATTAAACTAAAAAAATCTTATTTTAAATTTTATTTGTTGGCATCTCACTTCTCCTTCCTGCTTGGTTTTCAAATAATAAATTCCAGTAGGGGTTCAATTATTTGCCAAGATGGTCTCTGGCTAAAATAAATATGGTAAAACCTTGGAGAGGTCTGGGATAAAAGAAATGTCTCATAGGCCAAGCACCTCAACTTCATTTTGTTGAAAAAACCATCACAGGATTTAGCCATTGCCTCCCTGTGCAGGGGCTGCAGTAATAGGCAGAGCCAGTAAGAGTTTACTGCGGGTTGAACTAGCAGCATGCACTGTAAAACATGCTGGATTAGGCACAAGTGTCCTTTTGTTCAAGGACTTAAGATGCTAAATATCATTTCTGGTCTTCATATCGGTAGCACTCAGAGCTTCTGGAACCATCATATCTCAGACCCCACATTTCAGGAAATTTGAGGCAGTACAAAGGAAATAAGCCCATTTCCAACCGCAAGTCTTGTATTCTGAGTCTAGTTTTGTTCACTCCCCTTGGCACACCTGTCCTGCTCTGCTGAATTATGCTCTTAGCAACTCCCTCCCCTCCCTTTAATAACAGGGCAACCAGTAGGCACCCTGCACAAAACATAGGCCTCTGAGCGCTGTCTGGCAAAGGGCAATTCAATCAGCTATCTTAAAGAAAAAGGTTTATTTTCCAAGCAGCTGAATTTCTTTACCTACAGTTTCTTAAATGTTACCCCAATGATAAGTTGTAGTTTATGGGGTAGGTACTGTACTTTACATGCATTATTTCATTTGATCCCCACAATGACCTGAGTGGGGAATTACTATTATGCCCATTTTATAGATAAAGATTTCCAAGCTGGTTAGCAACAGTGCTGGACTCAAACCCTGGCCCACTTGACAAAATAGGCTCTTTCCCCGCTCAGGCAGACTGTAAGCTACCATGCACAGCTGTGGCCACCATCACAGCCTCTCAGAGAACAATTGTGGGGCTCAGATGGATTTGCTTTCAATGCCAGGCTCTGTCATGTACTTCTCAAGTCATTCTCTGTGCCCATATGTCTTCCACGAAATGGGGATAATACTAGTATACTACAGATCATATCAGGATTAAAAGAGAACGATATCCATGAAGGTGGTAGGGTAGTTCCCACCATGTCAGATGCTCAGTAGACAGGTTTTCCCTTTTCTCTAAAGCATGAAATTTCTGACATTTATTTTCAGTGGGAATAAAAGGCAGAGAGCTTGTGTGCTCATCACATAGAAATAGTTTCAAATCTTTAAACCAATGTTTATCTTTTGAGAGGTAAATGAAGAAAGGGGAGAAGTGGCTATCATGGTTAATAATGATCTCAGTAAAACTGTGTAGTTTTTCCTCTTTCACTCTGATGACACCCACTTTGGCAGCTCAACCATCTCTAACATCTGATCCATCCCACCAGGATCTCTTACTCCCTGTCATTCCCCACCCCCTGGAAGTCAGTTGACTAGGTGTTAATTGGATTAACAATTCAGTGTGAATAAGTTAACATGTATGCATCTGAAAGAGCTGTTTTGTGGGGACTCTCCTAGATTTTGTTTACACTGAGTAGTGAGGCCAATTGGGGCTCTTAAAGCTAGCAGGGAAGAAAGCTACTACAGTACTGTAGTCTGTGTTCAGAGAGAAGGGTAGGTCAGAGCTCAGTGCTCTGTGAGGACAGCCCCTGGAGTGGGGATTGGGACACCAGCCACATCTCACGAGGACAGTGACAGCAATGGCCAGATGATGCACTCTCACAGTGGGGATGGGACAGGACAACCAGGGTTTTGAAGGCAGGTGTAGGTTTAATATTTTGCTGATTATATCACTAAGAAATAAATTTAGCATCATTAGAATATAGTAGTGGGCACCACAGAGGAACCATTACCATCCATAAAGTTAATAAATTAGATATACAAATATATCATGAAGCAAGAAGAAACTAGTATTCTTTATGAAGAATTTAAAAGCCAGTTACCTTTAACATTATTGAGAATAAAAGAAAAAAATTATACAGTGTGGTTAAATTCAAGTAACTATTCTTTTGAGATCATATAATCTTCCAAATGAAAAGTAATTGCAAAAGTTATATAATTTAAAATACATTTTACTGATTTTCAGTTTCAACTAGTTTCTTTTTTACCTTAAGCCCTATTGATTCTTATTTTTGAAAGGAATTGTTCTTGATTTCAAGTGCTTTTGATAAAAACATTTGAAAACTACATGAAACTTTTTTTTGCTTTTAACATATTTAGAATGATAAAGTTGTTTATCTTTTTGAGAAATAATCTGTAGCACACACAAAATTATATTCATTATTATATACTAGTCACATTGGCATCTTTACATACCTAAGTGGTTGAATAACATAAAAAATTAAGGAGAAGCCAATGGTCTCCCAAGGATAATAAGCAAGACAAATGGAAACTTCTGAAATGTATTAACCCTGTTCTCTCTTTATTCTTTTTGCTGTTATGTTACTAAAATTGTAAGCATTCAGTTGAGTCACAGTTGAGATTTAGACCTTGATAACTGAACTTCAACATGGTAAAAGCAGTAGATCACTTATCTGACACCCTGCTATCCATAACAAATACCTGTGTATACTGTCTTCCCAGGAGAGTCCAATGTTTGCTGAGTCCGCTGTTGCTCAACAGGACTGGTAGGCAAGGAGACATCGCCTGCAACAGAGCTTCCATGAGTGACACTAAAGTCTCATGGCAAGAAATCTTCCATCAACCAAGGAAAAAAGGGCCCCTTCTTTTCAAATTTAGTATCTTAATAACATCTTCCCAGCAGTGGCAACAGTTAAATATCTGGAAGGGCTAACAAGATGACAGTGAAGAAAACATTTTTGTTATTAGGATAAACAGAAAGATAAGGTTTTAACATCCAAACGTGCAGTCAGTTGGAACAATTAAACTTGGATGCATGTAGAAGGTTGGGAGGTTTTATTTTATTTTATTTTTTATTTTAAAGAGGATAAAACCAAGGAAAATAAAACAGAATAAAACCAATCAAAAATAAACCAGCATAAGTGATACAGGACTTCAAAACCTTAAGAAACCAACAATAGTTACCATAATGCCTTTTGTTGTCTTCAAAATAGCTGCAGATACTTTTGGACATAGTAAAAATCAAACAGAACAGAATAGAATAGAAACAATAAAACCAAAACCATGAATGCACTAAAGAACTTCAAAACAAGCCACTAGTAAATTCAAAATATCTACCATAATATGTTTTGTTATCTTTCAAATAGCTGCTCATGTCATCAGATTTAACATAATCAAACAAAACAAAAGAGAATAAAACCCAGCCCAACAAAATAATGAAAATGATATGGTTTCTTGGCCAGAACTGCTTCCTGGTGAGGCCTGGAAACTAACCCCACCCCGCACTGGGCAGTCTGTGAATGGTGCACTCACAGAGAGAGGCTTGGGTGTGGCTGTCCCCACTCTGGCAGCAGCTGGCGCATGGTGCTGGTTCCCAGGCAGGGATCACCTGGTGAGGCCCCTGGTTCTCTCCCCTGGCAGTCCAAGAATGCCCAGGTTGGGAGTTTCTTGCTTTTGATCAAAACATGATTATGAAACTGAAGTAGTTAAGATTGTAACTTTGCAACAATAGTATTTTTAAAAGCAAGTGACTGAAGTCACAAAGATATTTTTATATTGTAATTTCAAAAGTAGGTTTATTTTATATAAAGGAGGTACTTTTGAAGAGTCTGCATTCTTTCTGAGGAACTTAAAAGCTAATTACCACCCCTATCCCTAAGGGTGATGTAACTGAACTAGTGCTTGCCCAACATATGCCAGGCTGGGATTCAATCTCTAGCAATGGAAAAAAAAAAAGAGAGAGAGAGAGAGAGAGAGAGAGAAAGAGAGAGAGAGAGAGAGAGAGAATTCCACTGCTTTATAGCATAGTTTTACAGATGTTCTATTTTCATTCAGATTTGTCTTTAACTCATATTGATTCATAATTTTTTATAGCAGGTTTTTCTATATTTCAGTTTTTATCACAATGGTTCATGATTTGAAAATACAAATGTATTTTATTCGCACCAGCAAATGGTAGCCACACAACATAGTATTTATTCACCAAATGAGTCAACTATTCAACCTCCACACTATTGTTTTGCTTTCTCCTGTGCCAGTGGTGGTGAACCTATTGTACATGTCCTGCAGTAGGCATGCATAGCCCTCTCTGTTGGCATGTGAGTCAAGCTGCCCAAGCAGCAGAGCATTACATAATAACTGTTTTATCTAAACTAAAACCTCAGTATTGAGCTTTAATTGTAGTATTGGCACTTTGTGATAAATAAGTGGAGTTTGGGTTGCAGTTTGGGCACTTAGTCTTTAAAAGGTTTGCTATCACTGTCTTATGCTTTTCATAAACACACACACACACAAAGCAAACCAAAGCAAACCAGTAAAGAGTCCTTGGCCTCTGTCTCCTATTTCAGCTACATTCCTGTCTCCTTCCTTCTGGAGAAAATGTATTATTGGTAGTATACATAAGTGTATGTATTCCCCCTCTCTGCTAACTGAATTCTATTTTTCCCTCAAACCTCTAGAATCCTTAAATTCAGTTTTGAAGCACTAAAATGCTATTCAGGCAGGAGTC
The DNA here is from genome assembly GCA_004363535.1 of Dasyprocta punctata. Classification (NCBI taxonomy): domain Eukaryota; kingdom Metazoa; phylum Chordata; class Mammalia; order Rodentia; family Dasyproctidae; genus Dasyprocta; species Dasyprocta punctata. Next base: position 12,865 of record RJWM01002000.1, on the reverse strand, counting down.
AGACTGGGTGCATAGCCTATTATCTCAAATTAGTTCTCCATCAGTATTTTGATATTAACATTTCCAGTGTATAGATATGAAAAATCAGAGATGCCAGCATTTTCTTGTGATTCAGCACCACTTGTGGACTGTGGGGGAAGAGAACAAGAAGTCAGCAAGAAGCAATCCCTCCCTGCAAGTTGGCACCATGTGCAGGCCACTGTGGGGAGAGCCAGATGCCAGCCTTTTCCCATGAGTCAGTGCCATTTGCAGACTGCTGGGGAGGAGAACAAGAAGTCACCAAGAAGCAAGCCCTCCCTGTGAATTAGTGCCATGTGCAGGCTGCTGGGGGGAGAGCCAAATGCCAGCCCCTTCTGACACACAGGTTGGGAAACAAGAAGAGCCAATCCCTCCCCAGCCCTGCCATAAGCTGATCTGGAGAAACACAGTCTGCGATGATAGCTACTGAGGTAAAATACAATTTAATGTTTGTAGTGTTCACTGTTTCACTGATTTTGCAGGTCTAAAGTTCGTAGTCTGATCATCTATTCAGAGGATAACAATGTGCAATGTAGCATCTATGGGGGATCTCCTTCTGAAGGTGGTAGCCATTGTTAATTTCCTATCATCTTGTTCTGAAGTCCTGTATCATTTTCACTGTTTTGTTGGGTTGCGTTTTATTTTGTTTTGTTTTGATTTTATTATATTTGATGGTATAGGAAGCTATTTCAAAGATAACAAGATATATTATGGTAGCCATTTTGGATTTACTCTTATCTTGTTTTGAAGTCCTTTATTGCGTTCATTGTTTCGCTTTTATTGGTTCTATTCTGTTTTGTTTTGTTTGATTTTCACTATGTCTAAAGGTATCTGCAGCTATTTTGAAGACAACAAGAGGCATTATGGTAACCACTGTTGATTTCATATTGTTTTGAAGTTCTGTGTCACTTACACTAGTTTGTTTTGATTGGCTTTATTCTGTTTTATTTTGCTTGGTTTTATTCTTCTTAAAATAAAAAAAAATGGAAAATGAACACTTCTTGCACGTTCACAATGCTGATCAGAGCTAAATTTGAACTCAGATCTTTGGCACAAAAGCTGTTCTCTTTCCATTCTAAACACATTGAACTTAGTAAGTTGTTACATGATTTATCTTTTTATATGTCAGTCTCCTCTAATGGCTGGTGAATGCCACACAGTCCAACTCAATGTTAAGAAAACAAAGATTCAATTTGGAATGCAACTTTTGGGGAGAAAGAGCTTCTGTATTCTAACAGGAATCTACAACATGGCTGTTGGGGAGGTGGCTAATGAAATCAACACTCAGCAGTCTGTAAAGCCCTGACACTGGAAAGCCAGGCTAGTGACAGGTGGTTTTCTTTTACAGCTTCTGGGAACCAAACAGGCTGACACCAGAAAGCAACTCTCAAAAGCAAAAATAAATAAGCTCCCTGACATTTTAAAGCACTGACAAAGTTGTGGTTTGTTTGTTTTTCTGATGATCAGAAATAAAGGAAAAAAATAACTAAGGTCTTTTATAATTTAAAAAATAATATAAATTTCTTAGATATTTCCTAATCCCACACCACCTGCTTCGAAAACAGAGGACACTGAAGAACATCAGGACTGGAAGAAAAACGCAAAAAGGATTTTTAAATTCCTCATATGGCAAGTCCTGTACTTTCAGTAAACCTGAAAGCACCAGTGATACATAGATACATGTTTTGATGGGGGGAACTTCCTTTTCTGGGATGGAGAGAAGTCTCCCTCAGAAACGAAAAGACAAATGGCATTACATGTAAGATAGGGACCAGGGGTTTATCTGTCTTCAGTTCTTCCATTTGCTACTAGAATGAGTCTTCCCAAGATAATAACCTTTAACCTATCCTGCAAGCTTAAATCATTGGTACTACATGCATGACTGCCCATTCTGTGGCTTTGTACCAGTGGTAGTAAAAATGGACCTAGTCACTTTTATTGCTCTTTTTATTAATAAAATTAAATCAGAGCCACCTGGAAGCAAGGAATACAAATTGCAACTCCACTGTCAACATGCTAATCCTTATAACTTGGTTTCCTCCTTTTAGCAAAGGAGGATTAGCCTAGATCAGTGATTCTAAAAGTAAATTCTGCAGAGGGTCCCAAATTATATTAATATTGATATTCCATTTGCCTTTTCAGCTGTGTTGACATCTGTACACACTGCACTGGCAGGGCAGAAGAGATGCAGGTTAAACAGCTCTGCCGCTTTGACCTAAACTGAGGCAGTGATGTCAAATGTTCCAGAAGCCCTATTCTTCACCATCACACTCTTGCAATAGAACCACAAAAAAGCAGTACAGAATCTTAGTGATATTAAACCTCAATGCTTGGGTACTTGCCTTTTCACAAGTCTATGTAATCAAATGGTTCAGACTCATGGCACATTTCTCATGTACACAGAAAGATGATGAAGAGGAAAAGCACTCTAAAGTTGAGCTAGTTGTTTTTTTTCCTATGAACTACAGTTTTACTTGAGAGAATATTTGACAGATGTATGTTAAAATATGCTGAAAGACCACAGACTTGGGTATGTGGCAGCTACTATTTAAAAAATGAATGAATGGCTATTTCATTTACAAGGAAAAAAAAAAACCTGTGACAGTATTTGTTGTTAATGGTAAAACTTATTTTTTTCAAGAGACAACTGGAATTTTGGAGCATCCCAACACTGATTCCTCTTGACTTCTGTTGGGGTTATGTCCTCACAAACCCAGTGTTACTTTGAAAACATCATAAGTGGAAAATGTGTTTAATATACCTAAGTGATCAAATATTAGATCTCAGCAACAGTAAAGTACACGGATTGGTTATTTACTCGAGTGATCTTACGGTTGACTGGGAAGTGAGCCTTATTTCATGAGAAAGAATCATGAGAGTGCTTCATGGAACAGAATCGTACTGCATATTGCTAACCTGGGAGAAGGTCAAACTCCAAAATCATAGTACAGCTTCTATTGCATATGTATCATTTTCACCTTAGAGTAAAAATTTAAAAATTGTAAGGGGAACTTGCTTAAATTGGGAGCTGTACTTAGTGAATTTTCAGATGAGACTGAAGTTTATACTAAAAAGTAGGATTTACACATACCTAATGAAGTACATGGAAAATATGAATAACCCAGTGAATTACTGTTTTCTAAATAATGAAAGAATGTTACACACAAATGTAACCAAGATTTTTTCAAGTTTAAGACAGAACAAGATGTAACAGAATACAAAAAATGCATCAACGTGCTTTTCAATTTTTCTTTACAACTAAATTTCACAAAGTTATCATCTGACAAGTTTTGGTTTGTTATAGAAAATCCTAATTATTGAAAAGGCTATCAGGATAGTTCCTCCCTTTCTACCTATCATAAAGCCGGATTTTCTTCAAATACTTCAATATAAACTGACAGCAGTTTAAAAGCAGGACCAATATGAGACTTGAAACTGTTTTCAATGAAGCTGGACTATAAAAATATTTGCAAAAAACATAGTTAATGCCCATAGTCTCACTAACTTTTTGTTTTGGGAGGCATAGCCAATTTCATTAAACTAGGTTATTTTGTTACTATGTTAAGCTTATATTGTTATTTTAAAATGAATTTATGAATATGTTCCTGCTTATAGTCACTAATACAATAAACACATAAATAGCTTGCAGAAACAGTCTTTACTCAATAAGTTTTAAGAGTATAAAGGGGTTCCAAACTAAGGAGCTTGAGAACTACTTCATTAAAAGAAACGTTGTGGCTCATCTTTTTTTAGATTCTATTATTGTACATGTGAATGAGAACAGAAAATCAAACTTGGAAATGTTCTGTCTTTTTAAGGTTTTTATTATGTTCACATATGTTTCTTTTCATTGAATGTAATATGGCAGGTCAAAAGGACACTTTTGATAATGAAGTGTAAAAAGGCAATTCATCCTAATAAAAATATTAATTATTAAAATAGCACTATTTGGCAATGTTAAAACATAGATTAAATAATAAAATACTTGAAAAATATTTTGTAACTATATAATGCTTCAGCAATTTATTTTACTTAATTTGAATAGATATTCATGGAACATCTAACAAATTATACTCAAATTGATGACACTTATATTTCTCCCCTATTTTAAAAAATGTTATCACAAGATTCTCTTTGTTGCATATAACATTTTCAAATAACAAAGAAGCTTCTTAAGAGGATTTAGAAAAACATTCAAAATAATTATAAATTATTTTATCAAAACCTAAATAATTCTAAGTTGCTCACTTTCGTGTAAGTTGAATATTGAATTTCTCTAAACATTTTTAGGATTTCAATGCTAATTAATTTAAAGACAAGAAAAATATGTTGCCTATTAAAAGCATAATTAGATTTATGGATTTCTATTTTTATTAATACTGCACCTTTAAAGCAAAACTGCCAACCCTATATCTTTTTCTTGCATAACATCCTAAACATCCCTGTCAAACAACTTGGTTTTTTATCCCCACTCAATTCATCACACCAACCATCTGCATAAATAAAGATGTAAGCATCTGCTATATGGCAAATGGTCTCAGGGGCAGATGTTTCCATCCTTGCGTTCATGTCACTGGAGCTGGATACATTATTTGAACAGATGTACACAATCTGAAAGTGTTGTGTCCCACAGTGAAATGTCTCCAACTGCTTTCTATCAAAGTATATAAATGCTATTTGCACCTGCATTTATGTTAATGATAAAAAGGCAGCAGGGGTTCCGACAAAGTGAAATGTGATGCTATGAAATATATTTACATGGGTAATTGAAATTTCTGAGAAACTATGCTGCCAAATAGTCACACTGACACTGACACATGCCCATGTAAACTGTCTGATCACCAGTCACTTTTTAAGTACTAGTGGAAATACATTCATTTCACACAAAAAAGTTACTTTCAATCTGAATTTACTAATAAGAATATTTTAAACTCTAATACTTTATCCCAAAATAAAATAACTTCTAGAACAGTCTACTTGATAAGTTTTAGTTTCTATTCTGCTCTACAAGGATATGCCTATAGGTATGTGTGTGTTTTCCATTTATTCTTCTGTCAACAGCACACAGTGTTTTGCAGAAGTTATTACATCGGAAAGTTCCAATTTCCAACATTAAGGAGTTAACCAAAACCATCTTGAAAATGTCAATTTATACTTGGTGTGTAGCATGAAATGATACCAAAGTCCAAGAACAGCAGTTATACTACTTGTTAAGATCAAAATGTTTCCATATGAATTTCACATATTTGGAAACATAATATTTTGGTAATACATAAAGAACAATTTTTTCCCTCAGTAATAAGGTCACAAAGCAATGCTAACCATTAAAAGCAAAGCATCAAATTACAGTGGTTCTCCTTGCTCCTGTGCATTACATGCGAAGGCTGAAGAGCCAAAGAACTTAACAACAATGGTTTTCTTTGTAGGTTTTACTAAGCCAAGAAGTTGTAGTCATTTTCAGTAACACATTTACTATTTTGTTAATTTGAAATTTATAATACTGACTAATGCTCAAAATCATTGTATCTGAGGTAATGTTTCACAAAATAACTTTTATTCTGCAAACTGTCCTGAGAGTTTTGTGTTTTAAAAAGGGTGCATATTTACTCACATAACCTTGGTTTTCATAATTCAAATATGCGCTATTTGAAAATTTGGCTATTGCTAAAATTTATTCATAACTTCAAATCCAATAGTTAGGGTATTTTCACCGTCACTCATGGACTGTACAGAGCAGAGACAAACCTGAGTCTCCTGACATGCACTATTTCCAGCTGATGAGGTGGCACTCTGGTTTCTTGCTTGTTTTAACTCTCACACTGTAAATAAGAGACTCCTTTGCATGATCTACTTAGTGCCATTTTTTAAAAAAAACTTTTGTGCTTTCTCTTGGTGATTTCACCACTTAGAATGGCCTTCAAGAAAAGCGGTGAAGTGTTACCTGTTGTTCCTAAGCACAAGATGTCTATGATGTGCTGCATGGAAAAAATATGTACGTGAGATGACTTTTGCTCAGGTATAAGTTATGTGTTATGTGAGTTCAATGTTAATGAATCAGCAAAATACATCCAATAATGTGTCTTTAAGCAGAAATGATGCATGATACAAGATTATGTATTACCTATCACCAAGAATATTGTGACCTGAGGCCTGTTGGAGTCTGTTACAGTTGTATCTAGATGTCCTCCCAAGCCTCATGAGGTCATAGGTGGGGCTTTTCAGAGGTGGCTGAATCTAGGACGGGTGATGCTGGGATTAAGAATGTGATGCTGGGTTCAAGGGTGCACCACCATGGGTGTGGGTAGCATCAATCAATCAAGGCTTTCAACCTGGATAGAATACAAAGGAACTGAAAGAGGGCTGCTGCTTCTGTTTTTCTGCTTGCTGCTTATGTGCTACTGCCTCTTGTGTGATGCCCTTCTGCCATGCCACCCTGCCTTGCAGCCTACTGATCATGAACCAAAACCTCTACAAACCATGAGCCAAAATAAACCTTCCCTCCTTTAACTCTGGATGTCAGATCTTTTGTTTCAGCAATGAGAAAAGTAACTAAGGCAGAACCTAATCTTGAATGTCTCTGTGATGGTTAATCTTAATTGTCAATTTGACTGGGTTGAGAGCTACCTAGATTAGTAAAGCACACTTCTGAGTATCTAGGTGGGTCTGAGGGGTGTGATCTTCAGGACTATGTCTGGCCCTTTCCTCCTTCCTCCCTGGCTCTTTCCCTGTCTCTCTGCTTCCTGGTTGCCAAAAGATGAGCATCCTTCTTTCACCATGCCATCTGTCAAGATATTTCTGTCTTGGGGCCAGCTGACCATGGACTGAAACCTCTGAAACTGTGAACTAAGACAAACCTTCCTTCTCATTAAGTTGTATATGTCAGATATTTTGTTCCAATAAAGAAAAACTGACTAATACAGAAACCTGGTACCATGAATGGGGTTGTTGCCGGGAGTATACGTGACCATGTAGTTTAGAAGCCTTTAGAACTAATTTGTGGGAGGAATTTGGAAAGGTTTAGAGATGTAGGCTAGAGAAGTCTTAAAGGAATGTGTACAGACTGGGCTTATGAAGTTTCTTTTTTTCTTTCTTTTTTTCTTTTGCGGCACCGGGGATTGAACTCACAACCTCACACCTGTCAGACAGGCACTTAAGTCACTGAGCCAAACCCCCAGCTCTAGTTTTTTGAGGCAGGGTCCCACTGTGTAGCTCAGGCCGGCCTTGCACTTGCGTTGTAGCCCAAGCTGGCCTCGAGCTCACAACGCTCCTCTTACCTCAGCCTCCCAAGTGTTGGGATTAAAGGCATGTGCCACCACGCCTGGCTGCTTATGAAGTTTCTGATGGGAATTAGAATTTTATTGGGAACTGAACTAGAAATAGTTTATGTTGTATTCTGTCAAAGAACATGCTTGCATTTTGCCCATGTCCCAAGACTTTGTATGAGGCTACATTTAAAGATGATGGACTAATTCCATCGACAGATGAATGGATAAAGAAAAAGTGCTATTTACACACAATGGAGCACTACTCTTCCATAAAGAAAGATAAATTTGAGTAATCCGTAGGAAAATGGATATGCCTTGAGGCCATAATGTTAAATTACATAAATCAGAAACATGTATTATGTATATGTTCCAGCTCCCCATGATAAATGTAATCATTATGTACTGGAAACGTGCACTAATAAAAAATTTAAAAATGAGTTTCAAACATTTACAACATAATTTAATATATATTTGAAACTCACTACATGCCAGGGTAGTTTAAGCCCTGATAAATACAGAAAACTCATCAGGAACTTTGAAAAGGACCTGATACTAAGAGTCCAAAATAAAATATTTTCCCCCAAACATTTATAAGAGGTAAATATCAACTAGTACCCTAAAGGTTGCTTGCTTAAGCTCTAAAATACTGTATTCACTAACACCAAAGTGCTTCTGTCTGTAAGATACAACTGTATGCTTTTATGTCTATAAGATACAAAATATATTTAATGGTTGTGCCATAACTATTTTTAAATTATTTTATTGAGTCAGAAAATCAGGCTTTAAAAAAATCCAAATATAAATTCACAAGACACATATGGCTGGACTATGGCTTTGCAGTCAAATAATTCACAGATTTTGAAAACTGAAAGTAGTTGTATAGCATATTAACTAAACGCTGTGGCTCTGGAGGGGGTGCCCTGCCTCAGATAACAACATCTGCTCTTATCACACCCCACTTGATACTATTTTCATTAAGTAGAAACAACTCAAAATGTGGAAAATACATTTCAGTAATACAACTGCAGAGCTGAAACAACTGTAGAGGGCCTATATAAGAAGATCTTTCTATCTGTAGCAGACTTGCCTAAAGAAATACAAAACTAAATTATGAAACTGCAAACGACTAAGAATTTACATAAAACAGATCCTGAACTGGACTTAAAAGAAGCATCTTTCCTGACCAATGAACAGTCAGACTACTTTTAAGCAACTGTGTAGGGACTTGATATTTACCCTGCTCTATCCAAAATGCAAATTTCAATCCTTAATTAGCATACAGCCATAGTAATCTCCTGCCTTGTACATAATAAAAACACAAGTTGTCCCTGTCACAGAACCATTTGGTGATGTTGCTTACCAGTGTAGAAGGGTTCCTGTTTCTCTACAGCTTGCCAGCATTTCTTATTATTTGATTTTTTTATGATGGTCATCCTTTCTGGGGCAAAATGAACTCTCACTGTTGTTTTAAATTGCATTTCTCTAATGACTGGTGATATTGAGTGTTTCTTCATATATTTACTGGCCATTTATACTTCTATGAAGTGTCTATTTATCTCACTTGCCCATTTCTTGATTGGATCTTTCATTTGGGGGAGTCTAATTTTTTTGAGTTCTTTATATATTCTGCATACTAGTCCTCTGTTGGAGGAATAATTGGCAAAGTTTTTTTTCCCCCATTATCTAGGCTACCTTTTAACTCTGCTAGTGGTTCCTTTTGTTGCGTAGATTTTTAACTTGATATGATCCCATTTGCTGAATCTCAGTACTTTTTCACTGCAGTTTTGTAATATAACTTAACAGTCCAGGACTGTGATACCTGTTGCTTTACTCTTGTCACCCAGCTTTTGCTATTCAGGGGCTCTTCTGATTCCCTAAGAATCTTAGGACTGTTTTCTCAAATTCTGTGAAGAATGTTGTTGGTATATGGTATACATTAAATGTGTAAATGAATTGTAGAAGTATGGCCATTTTGAGTGCATTGGTTCTGCCTATCCAAGAACAGGGGATATCTTTTCATTTTCTGATGACCAATTTGATGTCCTTCTTCAGAGTACTATTCATTTCATTGTAGAGGTCTTTCACTTTCTTAACTTAATTCCTAAGTATTTAATTTTTCATGGTGGTATTGCAAATAGTACTTTTTCCTTGTACACAGGAATACTGTTTATTTTTGTGTGTTGATATTTTGTCCTGCTATATTACTAAGTTTGAAGTTAATTCTAAAGCCTTTTAATGGAATTTTTAGTCTTCTATGTAGAGATCATGTCATCTGCAAATAATGATAATTTGAATTTTTTCTTTCCTATACATATCCCTTTTATTTATTTTTCTTGCCTAATTGCTGTTGCTAATGTTTTAAGTACTATGTTGAAAAGCAGTAGTGATACTGGACACCTTTGTCTTTTTCCTGATTTTAGAGGGAAAACTTAGTTTTTCTCCTTTTAATATGGTGATAGCAGTAGGTTTGCCATAAATGGCTTTTATCATACTGAGATAATGTCTTTTTATATGTTTTATTTGGGATATTTTTTGGTCATCAATGGATGTTCAATCTTGTCAAAAGCTTTTCCTGCATGTATACAGATGATCAAATAATTTTTATCCTTGGTTCTATTAATATGATATATTACATTTATTGATTGGCATATGTTGAAACATCCTTGAATCTCTGGGATGATGATCTTTTTGATGATTTGTTCCATTCTGTTTGCCAGTATCTTGTTGAGGATATCTACGTAATAGTCATTAAAGAGACTAATCTATACTTTTCTTTTTTGGTTGTATTCTTACCTGGTTTTGGAATCAGGATAGTGGTAGCTTCCAGGAATGATTTTGGAAGCACTCCTTCTCTTTCAGTTTCATTAATGATCTTGAAGAGCACTGGTGTTAAACCTTCCCTGAAGTGGTTGCAGGTTTTAGTAGTGAATTAAACTGGATCTAAGCTTTTCTTAGTTTGGTAGGCTTTTAAAAAATCATTATCACCGCTTCAATTTCATTGCATGAATCAAGGTTTTTACGTCACCTTGGTTTAGTTTTGGTAAATCATATGTTGCTAGAAATCTATCCATTTCTTCTGCATTGTACAATGTATTGGCATATAAGTCTGCAAAGTAGTTATTAATAACCTTTTGGATTTTGGTAGTGTCCACTACGATTTTACCTTTTTCATTTTTAATTACATTGGTATGGCTCTTTCCTCACCTCTGTTGGGTTATTTGGCAGTTCGTTTCTTGTTTATTCTTTTGAAGAGCCAATTCTTTGATTATTTATATTGCTTTTTCAAAAAAATCTCAGTTTCATTGATTTCTGCTCTGATCTTTGTAATTTTCTTCCTTGTAGTAGCTTTGAGTTTGGATTCTTCTTGCTTTTCTAGGACCCTGGGGTACATCATTAGGTTATGTATTGTGGCTCATTCTGTTTACGTAATGTGGATATTCCCAGCTATAAATTTCCCTCTTAGGACTGCTTTCATTCTATCCAAAAATTTCGGTATGTTGTACTGGCATTATCTTTTAGTTGTAGAAACTGTTGTATATCTTTCTTGATTTCTTCTGTGACTCATTGTTTATTTAGAAGTCTACTGTTTAGTTTCCATGTATCTGTGTGCTTCTGTGCTTTCTTCTGCTGCTGATTTCTAGTTTCATTGTATAATCATCTCATAATACCTATAGTATAATTTCAATTCCTTTACATTTACTTAATCTTGCTTTATTGGCTAGCATGTGGTCATTTTGGAGAAAGTTTCATATGCTGCTAAGAACCATGTGTATTTTGATGTTGTTCTTGTTGAGTGGAATAATTCAGAGACATCATTAAATCCATTTGTTTGAAGGTTTTATTCAACTCTGATATTTGTTGATTTTTTGTCTAGCTGATCTGTGTATTTGTGTTAGTGAGGTAGTGAAGTCCCCCACTACAATTGTGTTTTTATCTGGGTCTTTTGTGTTTAGTAGTACTTATTTTATAAAGCTGGATGAGCCACTGTTTGGTGCATGTATGCTAATATTTATCTCTTCCTGTTAGATTATTCTCTTAACAATATCCTCTATCCCCAAAAGTGAGAGCAAGCTGGAAAATAATCAGCCTTGAAAATTAGAAATCAAAAATGCTGCACCAATCAGCTTATCCTTTTTTGCCTTACCTGCCATCATAATTCTCTTGCTTGGTGACTACTCTGTAAGAGAGGTAAGTCAAGGATTTTCCAGGTAGGTCATATATTCTGGGAAACACAGTATGTAGTCAACTTCTATGCCTCTTTTGAGCAATTTTGGCTTGAAGTCCACTTTGTCTGAATATAGGATAGCTACATCTTCTATATTATTTTCAATCCTTTGATTTTTAGTTTATGTGTTTATTTTAGGGTTAAATGCTTTTTGTAAATAGCATACCATAAGATCTTCTTTCTAGATCCATTCTGACACTCTGTGTCTTCTGATTGGGGTACTGAGACCATTCACATTGTAAGTTATTATTGATAGGTATTGATTTATTTCTGTGTCTTAGTTCCTTTTCTCTGCTGTTGAGACAAAATACCCGACACCCAAAGTTAAAAGAGGAAAGGTTTATTTAGCTAACAGTTTGTGGAGGTTTCAGTCTGTAATCAGCTGGCTCCAAGGCAGGGTGGTGTGGCAGAAGGGAAACTATTTATGGAGGCAGAAGACAGCAAAAGCCACAAGAGCAAAGCAGGGAGGTGAAGCAAGCATCTTTTCCTCCTTTATATTATAAGCAAGCTACCCGCCCTAGGGCAGGTGTAGCACTCATACCATTTCCATGTCCTCTTCTTGCACAGGCTGAGGATGTTTACAAAGTGAGGACCCTGGCCCCCTGCTGAGTCACTTAGTTAAAACTTTAAACTTCTCAAGTTGACATAATGAACCAACCATTACAACATTCTAAGGTGTAAACAACCACCCTGAGGTATGTCTTCTATATCCCAGGTTGTAGAACTGCTACTCACTTAGTTAAGCTTCTAAACTTCTCAAGTTGACACAATGTACCAGTCAATATAACTGTCATTACCTTATTTTACTGTTGCTGATTCCGTCTTTCCCTTCTACTTAAATGCTCACATTACCTAGTGGATTCATTCTTCTAGACCTTTTCTCATTATTAGCTTCATTATCTCTTAGGATATCCTTAAGAAATTTCTGGAGTGCTGGTTTGGTGATCATTAATTTCTTTAGGTGCTCTTTATCATGAAAGTATCTTATTTCTCCATCAATTTTGAAAGACAGTCTTACAGGATATGTTAACCTGCATTGGAAATCATTTTCTTAACACTTCACTCCAAGCTTTCCTTTCCTTCAAGATTTGTGTTGAGAAGTTTACTGTAATTTCAATAAGGTTGTAAGTGTTTTGTTGCTGTTTATTATTCACTTTTAAGGTTTGGTTTTGTGTTGGATTTCCAGAATTTTGACTACAATGTGTGGCAGAGAGGTTCTTTTCGGGTCATGGCTAGTTGGGTCTCTATGCCTGACTTACCTGCATGTTAATGTTATAACCTGTAGCCTGTGATTTGACTAAAGCGCCGTTTTGCTGTTTTGTATGCGCCGTCTTAGACTAGAAACCCCCCTTAACCA